>VZUI01076272.1:0-70773 GCA_013401135.1 Cettia cetti
CCTGTGGGGTTTTTTTTTTTTTTTTTTTTTTTTTTTTTTTTTTTCTTGATCAGATATCCATTCAGTCACTCTATGGGAGTAATTAATCTGTTTTGGTGGTCCCTGGCTTGTTACATATTCTTTCACCTTTCCTTGCCTGACCTGACCCTACCTCTCTTGTCTCTATGCTACCAAAAAAAAAAAAAAAGGGGAAAAAAGATATAACATCTAAGACATTAAAAAAAATACTTACGCCTGGGCAAAAGACAGTCTGGGGTGTGTATTGCACAATGCTTTTTTGAGGCTATTTGGCAAGATGGCAGTGTTGAAGCATGTTACAGTTGGCCCCTGGGTGGCACTACATGGCTAGATCTGGGACCAACAAAAACATTTTTGGATAAAGGCAGAAAACATAATTGAAGCATTTTTCTTCTTAAGAATTAAAGACTTTAATTAAATTTGTTGTTATTTGCTGAATTCAACACAAATTCACAGTATTATTAAACTGTGTTCCTCTAATTGAATGACATGCCAAAATGTTCCAGGTATCTTGACTACCTGGTAATATCTGGATCATTTTTGGAAACACACTGATATTAAGTACAGATTCAGTGGAAGGGTTCCTATGGGTAGAAGTATGTGACTAGAACTGCTTTGTGCTGCCTGAATATGCATACTACCAGTCTGTGCTGCAGCCCTGGGGGTGATTTTTTTTAGTACTATTATAACCCTTTTTATTGTTTGAATAGCAGTTTTATGACAAAACATTTATATTCAGCCTGCCTTTGTACTTGACTGAAAGAGAGCAATCACTGAGAATGATAAGGCAACAATGGTAATGATAACTGCATTTATGGAGGCTTACAGAATTTAAACGGGCATGCAAATATAGACTTACAATAGTGCTCTACCTGTATTTGAACTGGCTTGGGTGTATTTCTTGTGCCTGGCCCATGTTTGGTTGTTGATGGGTATGTTGCATTTTCTCCTGTTTTTCTCTCTTGTGCCATTTCTTCTCTACGAGTCTTACCTGTGTGAACATCAGGTTTATCTTAGCACTGAAAGAAGTCCTAGTAAGATGGGGGAACCATTTTTTAAGATCCACATTCCTGAAATTATTGTTTAACTTACATATTAAGATTTCAGAGTTTGTGGTTTTATGATCTTGCATCAGAATGGTCATTACCTGTCTTTCAAGGTTCTACCTCTCAAGAAGAAGAGGTGATTCTTTCACTCTCCCTTGAGAAAAAGTGAGAAATAATACTGGACATTGGAAAGCAATCCAACAGTATAAGATCAGTCCTTCTATTGCCCAAATATTGCTAGGCCTAATAGCCTAATCAATTCACATTTTTTCTTCCTTTGCTATGAGATTTTCTCTCCTTTGAGGTTCGCTCAGACACATCCATAAGAACACACACACATTTGTGTACTTCCTTAAATTTCTTTCTTATTTGAGAACAGAAGACAACAATGAGAAGATTCATTTTGTTCTGGGAGGAAAAAATAGTTTCTGGATCTCAGAATTTTGTGTGAGGGGAACAGAATAATGCCGAAGTCTATGTATATTTTAGTATGGATTATGAAGAAAGGAGGTGTATACACTATACATTTTCCTAAAGGTATTTTAAGGTTGTGTCCAGACAGACTGCAAAGAAAACTGGTGTTGGAGGATTTCTTACCAAGGAAGAGATTGTTCTCATGCAGTTAGAGTAACAGGTTCAGCCTATTCATTTAGTTGTTATTTTTCAATATTTTGAAAACATTTTTTCAGGGAGCTATTTTATATAAAAACACCTTTCTATAAACCAAACATATGTATACTTTTACAGAAGTGAATGACCATTTTAAAGACCTTTAAAATTTTGAGTTATACATTTAGATTTTATTGTTCTTGAGAGATGGGAACCATAGTACAGCCCGATTTCTTTCATACTATAGTTTTCTTATGTATAGTTTTTCTTTACCTGTATTTTAGTTTTTTTGTACTTGCCTATCCATTAGAAGTTTACAGTATATGACAGCTGGGTGACAAAAAATTGTTAAAACTAAGTGAATAGAAATGTAAAAACAAGAAATTAGTTGGTAAAACCAGAGATATCTTTTTATTTTGTGTTATTTTGCTATTTCAGAAGCTCACTAACTACATTCCATTTTTTAATGTGTGTATATGATCATTGCATGTTAGCCTCTTCATGGGCTCGTCTGCACTAGTTAGGCTTTAAATATGTTTAATAATTCAAATTCTCTTTTGCAAACGAAATATAAGTAATGCAAACATTAATTTGCTTTGCCTTATAGTATTCTGGAATGCTGCATTCAAAGATACGTCATTTTCTACTAAATGTCTTTCTAATACTTTTGTGCAAATGATACCTTTTCCCCAGGCCCAGCTACTTAGTGGATATTATTGAACAAGTGTCTTTTATGAGATCGAAAAAAGTGAGGCATTATGTGAAAGAAATTTTTGAAAATGTGCATGGACTATTTTGGAATATGCTTAGTGAATATTAAGCAAAAACCTGAAGTTCCTGTGCTGCTGCCTAGAACCAGCACTTCATTACCTATTACGTGCAGTGACTTTGAATTTTTTATTAGGTACTGGTCCCTTAGCCTGTAAGGCTTGTGCATGATGTCTATGAGAGCAATTTCCAGCAGAGCGAAGCCTTATCACAGATACACCTAAAAGGTAAGGATATTTTTTAATTTTTAGTTCAAATGCTGAACAGCTGCCTGCTGAACACCTGCCCACGGAGCAGGAAAGAAATTTGGTTTAAGGGTTGATTATACATGTCTTACTCCTATACAGTAAGTCCAGAAATAGACATGATGAACTTCAGATAAACCCAGAATATGCAAATTGAGAGTACAATACCAGAATATTTACCCCCTAATTTTGTGCTCCACTAGTTTTTCAGTGCTTTTTTTCAGGTTGGTAAGGACATAGGAGAAATGCTTATATATACTTCTGATTTATTTAGTTTCTCCCAAATCTGCAGTGCTAATATTTTAAAAAGCGAAGTTGAACTGTGAGTCTGGCAGGTAATGTATGTAAAATTGCGCTTGGCATTCCTCATATTTGCCAAGGATGTTAACAAATATGAATAAATATTAAGAAAAAAACAGCAAAGCAGGAGAAAATGATGAAAATTTGAGAAAGGCAACTAATAAGAATGAGAGGAGAAGAGGCACAACAGCACTTAGAGATAGTGAAGGAATGCTTTGATGACTTTTTTCACTAAAATGGCTTAAATGGAGTTTTGAGAGTGGGGGACCTTATTACAATGGATCATGAGTGATAAATTTTATGGCTATCAGTTTAAGAATTCAAATCAGGTAATTTGAGGGTAAACAGGTCTTAAGAAAGCATGCGTTCAGAATGTGGTGATACACTGATGGTTAAAAGAACAGGTAAAAGAATAGAAGGAGTGTCAAACTTTGAAACCCAAGACTAACAGGGGCCTTCTTGGTATCTAATTTTCTCATATTGGCATCATAAAGTTAGCAAAATCCATCTTAGAAGTTTTTGCTTTTTCTGATAGAAATCTTCTTTTGGACTTTCTTTTGGAAACTGATTTACCTTTCCAATCTATTTTTTCATTTCCAATTTATAAATAACTCTTGTGCCCAAGTTTGCATCTGGATTGGTAACTGTCTTTCAGCCTGATGTTTTATGTTTTAGAGCAACTTATTGCCTGAACTTATTTTTTCTTTAGCCGATTCTTATGCACCTCTCAATTTCACTGCTTGCCTAAGTGTTTTCAACTTTAACTAACCTTTTTACATATGTTGTTTCATGAAATACGTTACTGAAATCCAGATGGATATTTCCTCAAGCATATCAGTTATCCTATCAAAAGAAAACTATTGGTTTAGTCTTCCTACAATTAGTATATGTTGTATTCTAAAGCTGGAAATGTTTCCTTTCCTTGATCATATGAAAACAGAGCTTTTAGTGATAGTGCAATGAAATCCTTGCTCATGCAAAGGGAGAGCTTTGTCATCCACCTTTCTGAACAGAGAATTTAGGTCATGCCATTTAAAAAAAGGTTTTCTTGAAAGCAGTCTCTTCTTCATACTATCCATTCCCCAATCAGACTGAGCATGCATATCATGACAAATCTTTCCTCCATTAAAATTGTTTGCTATCCTAAAATGAATTAACTGAATCAATATACTCTTCCTGCAGTTTCCCTGAGGAGACAGGAGCAGCTGCTAGAGCAGCAAGTGCTGCCTGAACAGTCAGACACCAAGGCATTGATGCCACCACTGGTGTCACCAGGGAGTGAGAAACAGACCCTTGTAGGGAACTGGGGGAGAAGGTTACTCATAGTTTTGCTGAGGCAAAACCAAGAATAAGATATGACTATCAGAACTGGCAAAGCTGTGCAATCCTGGAAATGTATAATAGTAACACAAACTCCAGGACAGCAAGATAAGAAAGAATGCTGTTGTTGTTTCTGATGTGTCATGCTCCTCTAACTACTTAAACTTCTTGAACAGCTGTGTGGAGACTTATCTTCAAATAATTAATTAGATTATAACGTTTTCAAGGCCAGTTTTAGATAAAATTTCTTACTATTTGGTTTCTTATGCTTGATAGATATCACAATATGTAATAATGAAGGTATTTAGTAATGAGCATATTCTCCACCTTTTTCTGAAGACTATTTTCTTCTAAAGACCTGCAGTGCTGCAGAGAATAGAAAAAACAAAGTAAAAAAGAAAAAGTCAGAGATAAATATGTCAAAAAATTTGAGCTGGATGCTTTTAATTGGCTTAGTTTGGACAAATTAGCAGACTAGAATTTCTGCAGAGGTGGTAAATGTACTGATTTTTTAATTTTTTTTTTCTAAATTGAAGTAGAAAAAAAAACCCCAATGCCATTGAACAAGTCTTTTTTCAATTGAAAAATATTATTTATAGAGTTTTATGGCTTAGTATTTTTCTTCTTTTTTTCTTTGAAAATGAATAATTTTTAAGGTAAGGCTGTATTAACACATTTAGCTTTACAATTAAAATTTATTCTCAGCCTCAGAAGAGCCAATGGTAGAACTTGATTTGGAATTCTCTGTCAAAATTATTCTTCAATAGAAGTAATTCATGCTTTGAAATTAGAAGTGGTGTTAGTATGAGTCAACAGTAGAACTCCCCTAATTTAATTAGAAAATTAATTCTAATTTTTGCAATTAGATAACCGAAAGTTTGAAAAGTAAATTTTTTTGGAGTGTAGCTTTAAAAAACCCCACTGGTCATAATCATTATCTAATTTGTACTAAAAATTGCAAATCAATGTAAAAAAATTGGAGTGTTTTTAAATTTCTGACTATATGTATATGAATTTTTCATAGTTTATAGTTATTTTCTTGATTATTTCAATAGGACGGTATTTTGAAATTTAAAATTATTTTTTCTGTCCACCCATTTCCTTGTGATGTTTGCTTGATGTACACTGTCAGCTGGTCTTTCAACATGTCTCCTTAAGCAGTGTATTTTAGTATTTATATGAGACTTAATTTAGTGAGCAGCTGAAGTATTTTCTGTTTGTAGAGCTGGAGTACACACTTGTACAAGTTACAGATTTGTGTATTGTGGAATGCCTGAATATGGTTATGAAAATCTTGGTTGTTTGACTTATGATGGTTACTATCATCACCAAATAATATAATTTTCAGTATATGACACTGATTCCTTCTCATGCCTTTTTTTTTTTATTTATCAATTTGATGGTGCATTTAAATATCAAGGCTTTATTACTTTTCTTGGTAGTCATTTGAGCTGCTAGGATTGTTCTTTGTATAACAATTGGGTCTTTTCTTAAAACCTTTTCCTTTGTTCAGCACAACTTCAATGTGTGGGACATGTCTCCTTTCATCACAGCAGGGGACACTGTGTATTTGCGGGATAAACTAGTTCCATATTAGCAATGTAGAATTTGTTTGAGCTTGTTTGCATATGTTAGTGCATTTTGTGATGGTAAGTGTTGGGGAATTCTGTCAGCAATAGTATTTTTTTTTTCTCAATAGTTAATTCATGTCCTGTAAATATGCTGTTCCCATTAAGCCTAAATGCTATTTTAATTGTCTATGAATATAGAATATGTTGATAATAGCACAAAAATAAACTCATCTGAAATTAATGGTTGGTATTGATGACTGAAATGCCAACACTATAACTCACATTTTGCTACTTAAAAGAGAATCTCCCATGGTTGTTGCGCTGAAAGCTTCTAGGGTTGTTTGTGTAAGTTTATTCAGGGAGTTGGAGCTGTGAAAGCGCTTAGACTATGTGAGTCTCCACATTATATACTAAAGGTTTGATACATGGAGAGCCTCAGTGGGAATCAAACACAACAGGTCAGGTGCCACGGCTCCTTGTGAAATGTCTGGTAGGGGAACGTGTGTTCCAGTGAAGATATATCAAGGAACATTTTAGTCTGGGAATTTAGGTCAAGTTTAGGTAACAAAGTACTCACCTTGGTTGGTCTGGTGTAGCTTTAGATGTGCATAGAAAGAGGAAAATACATATTCAGGAGTATTAGTGATAAAAACTTATGTATTTATGTATATATTTTTATGTCTTCACATTATATGCCATTGTTTGATCCAAGTCCCACTTTAGATGCCTCACTTGATTTGTAAATCTTAGTCTTTCCTTCTCATTTTACCTAAATAAAGTATTTATAGGATTTATAGAAATTATCACTTTAAATTACTTTATTTATCATAAGAGCAATCTTAACTAATTTGCTTGTGAGTGGTCTGCTGTGCCCATTAGAGGATATAAAGAGGAAAGTGGACATTTTGTTATTTCTGTAGAAAAAATAATGTTCTTATTTGATTTTTAATCCTGCCTAAAGAAAGACACAGTTCATTGTAGCTACACTATCAAATCCTCTTGATTTCATGGCATTTTTAAGGTTGATCTTATTCTTGTCTATTAAAAAATATATATTTTGGGCTCAAGTTTTTCTGGGAAGGACCAGACTGAATATGCAGGGAGGCTGCTCAGAACCTACACTATTCTATGCAAAAGCAAAGAAGTAATTTACCTAGGAAGATCTTTTTTAAGAAACCTGCCAGCAAGCTTTTCCCTTCCCGTAAGGTTCACATTTAAATAGTTTATAATGTTGACTTTTGGCCAACAATGTCTCTTTGTCCTTCTATGACAGAAAAGAACAGCTCAGTAATAAAAAATACTAATTTCTATGTCTTTCACATTCATGTCTGAAAAGATATGCAATTTATAGAAGAAAATTACAAATCACATTATGAACTGCTTAAGAATTTCAAGAAAAAAAACAACTTCTGGAAGAAAACATGAAAAATGTATATAGGGACTAATATTTTTTCAGAAGCTTAGACATTGTATTTCCTTTCTTTGAAATGGACATATAAAAATACATGAATGTCTCTGATATCTCATAGAATAAGTTTTAAAATTGAATGACAATTTTCATCATGAAAACAGAAGGAAGGTTTTTGGTAAGGTCAAAAGAAAATGTGAATATTTCTTACGTGGACTATTTGAAGGAAAATAAGCGACTGCATCCGAACTGTTACTAACCTAAATACAAATTCACTTACACATTTGCCTCACAAAGCTTGTGATTTAATCACATTAATAAAGTGCTTTGGTGAGGAATTCTGAGGAAGTGGATATGAACTGGTCTTCCTTACAGCATGACTATATTGCAGTTGCCAGGCTTTGAAGTGGCAGTGCCTGACCTTTCTAAAGGATAGTTGGGATCTGCTCATGTGAAGCACCAGGTTATAGCATGGGAAAAATATTCAAGAGATCAATTATTACTCCTGACTCACAGTGTGTTCAGGCTGTCTTTATGACTTGTCACTGAGACAATAATTTGATTTGACAGGCAGATTGGATGTTATTAAAAGTAAAGGATTTCAGTTGCCTTACTGCACATGCAAGGTGTTACGAAGATGTTTGTGAAGAGAGCCAAGAGGAGTGTGGCACTAGTGTGGTCTGCAGGTGAAGGAGCTGGAAAATTTCCCAGTTTTGTAATTGGGTGGTGAATTAATTGTATGTAGTTGTCCACAGAGGACTTTAACTAAAAAAAAAAAAAAAAAAAAATCTCTCACATTATTAAAGTTGATACAAGCATCTTTTTCAAGGAAAAGAGGAATTAACAGTTTAGACTGGGGGCTCTGTAGTGCTACTGGTGTTATTATATTATTTTTTATTATCTAGTATGAAAAATTCATTACCATCTGGATCCCATTTTATTAGATACTGTATATTCACATAAACTAAAAGAAACCTATATAAAATTATAAAAACAACAGAGGAAAAGATAGAAAACTAGATAGATATAGGAGACTAAAAGGAGCTAGTCATGTATTATTTCAGCATGCTTTACAAACTTTTTATAAATGAGTAAAGCATAAGAAAATCTTATTTGGGATTCTCTGGAAGTGTTCCTTGGGAAAAAAAAATCACTTCATTATTATTTCACCAAAAAAGGTGAGTATTGATGTGATCATGAGAACATTTAGAATTTAGTTATCCTCAACTGTACTCTACTGCGTCTGTTTCATAATTTTGCAACTGGTGAAATTGGTACAAATGTGTGATCTTTTTTTATCGGAAGGGTTGCCTCTTTTATATAATCCCAATGAATTTAGGCATATCTAAAGGTTTTATTTTTTCAAACTTTTGGTGAATTATGTATTATTTCTTACAAAATAAATTTATGAGGGGCCATAAAAGGACCTGTTTTCTGGGCATTTTACATCAGTCAAATTTTTAAATACCTAGTTTCAGACATTTAGGAGCAACAGTTTAGAAAATATCTGATTCATGAAAGTCCTTCCATAAACATCCATTACCAGGTGGTAAACCATTTAAGCCATTTAATCTGCTCCTTTGAATTTTTAGGAATATTCATAATAGTAAGAAGCACCCATTACTAGAATTTTTTAACTTTTTTTTTCCTATCAAAGAATGTATTTCTACTGTGCTCTAATTTTAACCCTTATCGTGTTGATTTTTTTAAGAAGAGCAAATATTAGTAAATGCATAGCTAAACTTACCAATTAAGTATATATCTAATTAAGTAAATATAATTTGTCATTTCTCAGTAAATTTCATAACCCTGAAGATAAAAATTACCATACCTATCTTATAATGGCCTTCCTTCCAAAACAGGGAGGATATTCTGTCTTTTTGTATTTTATTATTGGTTTTTGGACATATACTAAAAGCAGTTACAAAATGTTACGAAGAGCAAAACTGTGTTCATATTTACCAATGCAGGCTTAAAATCTTTAAGTTCCTGTCCTTGCAGGTAATGGTAAACAAAGAACTGATTTGAAATCTGTCACATGCAGACTACAAATCTGAAGGTGAGGCAATCAAAAAAGTTTCTTCAACTTTTGAATTGCACTTACATGAAACTTTACCAAAAAAAAAGAAGGAAAATATTTAAGATATTGACACTGAAACTTCAATTTCTGAAAGATGCCATTTTTGTCTTACTCCATCAGACAATCCTGCAATGTCTGAAGGGCAAATATATGAATGTGCTTAAAAATAGTCTAATGTGAATGTGCTTAAAAATAGTCTAAAAAGGAGAGTGAAAGGAATTTTTTTTAGAATTTAACCAGTCATAAAAGATGACTCATCAGACTGTGCATCTCAAAATACTTTCAGCTTTGTCTCTGGCGTGCCCTTAGTCATTCTGATTTAGTCTCTTCATGGTTATTAAATACTGAAATATTATAAAATATAGTGTATACTCTCTATGTATATTGATATTATTTTGCAATCTGTATTATGAACACTAGGAATAGTCAGTTGTTCTTGCTAAATTGGCATACACTACTCCATAAGTAGTTACCCTGAGAAGTAAAAATACAAATGCATAAAGTACTATCAAATATGAATGGGCTTTGCAAAGTACATGCTGTTAGAGATACCAAAATACTGTGTAACCTTTCACAGATCTTCTTCTGCTAATGGTAATTACTATGGCTCTTATCAATGTAATTGACAGTGCCAAGCAATTAGATTTTCCAAAAAACTTGATCAAGGTAGAGTTACAGGTGTGTGGTATGCATTTAAAACTGTGGCTATTCAGCCTGAGAAAGAACTGCCTTCCTTGGGATTAGAAGCAGAGAGGAGGGAGCTGGAGCTGGTGATCTAGTTTTGTTTTGTTTCACTTCTGAAGTGAAGTTAAATAAATAGCATTTAAAAGGAATCTATTAGGGAAACTATTGATATTTCATTCCCACTAAAATTATTTTATAATTTCTTAAAAAAATCTGCTCAGAAGAACCCTTTGTAATATATTTTACAATCCTTTCGGAAAAAAAAAGGTGAAGTATTCATCTGAAAGGCCTTTAATTCTTTACCTTTATCCTTCCTTATTCTCTTCACTTTTTCCCCAGTTTTTGGATGAGAGATTCTACCAATGTTTGTAATAAAAAAACACCCCCAAAACACAACAACAACAAACCCAACCAGACAAACAAACAAAAATGCCACAACAAACCCTGAATGTCAACAGAAGATTTACAGAGGAATGCAATCACGAACGATGCTGCAAATCAAGCCTAGAATCAGACCATCAAAAATTCAAAAACTTTCAGCTATTTGCAATTACAGCGGTAATTGCTATTTTAAAATGTTTTCCTTCTTCCAAAGAAACCCTATGTTGTTAGCTGAAATTCTGGGGATTCTAAATCACAGCAAATCTCTGTACAGCTGATGAAGGCTAAATATTATAGGCAATCAAAACAACATATTATCTACATTTTTCAGCTGATTAAAAAAAAAAGGAGCTTTTGAAACTTCTTTAAGAAGTTATTTTACTATGTAGTTCTAGCTAATTATGGCATATTTTTCAGACCAAAACATTAGCATTAGATATTTTAAAGCAAAATGTGATGGATTTTTAAGGAAATTGCACCTGAGGTCTTTGCTCTGTTATTTTAGTCTAAGAAATTATTCCTTTTCTTTATGTTGTGAATCAGTTTTGCAGGGAAGTCTGGGTTGTAAACAACATGTAATATATAAAATTGAAGTTTCCTTAAAAATACTGTAATTTAATGATCGATGTATTAACATTACATAATATGAGTGGAAGGTGTCCCTGTCCATGGCAGAGGGCTTGCAACTGGATGATCTTTAGAGTCCTTTCAGAGCCAGGCCATTCAATGGCTCTGTGATTCTGCTGAGTGTTTTCTTTTAGCAACAATTCGTTAGTTGATGTCTGTAGAACAGTTATAAAGGTAAAATTGTAAAATGTCTCTTTGATCAATACCAGCAAATTTACTGAGCTTGTCTTGAAGAAGTATTTAGGAAAAAAGCAGATGAATATTTTTATAACGGTTATTTTATACCCACTAAATCTGCACGGAGCAAATGCAAAGGATTGGCAGGGCAGTGATGACACAGTGCTGATACCACTGCAGTAGGATCAATGTTGCTGGCAGAGCCCTGTGTGGAATTTTTTTTGAAGTTGGAGGTAAATTTTTAGTGTGGGATCCTGACTTACAGACCTTATTTACAGAACAGTCAGAATGAGCAACTGTATTAGAGTACTAAAGTTAAACTGTGTAAGTTTTGTGCTGTGTTTGGGGGTTTGTTTATTTGATTGGTTTTGTTAGTTTGTTTTTTCCCTGAAGTGGGGCTGGAAGGTATCTGTAAGTTTAGGATAAAGGGAAGTCTTTAGAACAACAAAATTACTGCAACTAACTGTTGATATAAAATTGAGACTTTGGTTAATCTGTTGAACACCTAATTTTTACTCACTGATTCATACCATTGAGGCCCAGAACTCATAAATATTTAGCATCTTCAGTAAGCTTGTGTGACACTTCCAGACAAAATAAAGCCAATAACCTTAAAAGGGAAGCAAAAAGGGTTCACTGGTTGAAACCAAGTGAAACCACGCAGTGTTGTTTAATCTGTAGTGTTAAATTATTAAATCCTTCAAGGAAGAAAAACCTCATAAAATTGAAAGTGTATTTGGGAAAATGATTCTTCAACATTAGAGAAAATCTGTTAAGTGTGAAAATATGATTTCAATCAGGGCATAAATGTTGGAGGTTTTGTACAAGTTAGCTACTCTAGTCAATCATTAAAGAGGGTCACTTGAAACATATTTTTATGATCTGCAGGATATATGAAAGTTAGGGAGGAAAAAAATCATGACTTTTTGAGGTTTAAGTATATATTGCTTTTCTTAGTTCAGAAGTATCTTCCCTTTTTATAACTAAGAAGGGTGCTAGGAAAAAGCCAAAAAAATATATTTGGATCACATTTATAATGTGGCTATACATTTAGAAACAGATCATCTTATGCATTAGTAGAAATACATCATCTTATACATTAGCAATAAAGGGATTTCAGCAGAGGTCTTTAGTTTGTAGTACCTAGAAACTTTGAAGAGATACTGCTGAGGTATTTTTTCCTTCTTACAAGATGTTTCTAAATCTGATATGACATGGTACTACTATATGAATGAGAAAACAGTCATGATTTCGATATAAAAGGTCTGAAAGTAAAAGTATTGCAGCCATACTTGGGACACGCACCACTCATTTTATTCTATGGAATTCCTGAGCCAGCTGATAGATTAATCACTTCTGACAGTAACTCACTTTTTGACCTGTGTGGCAAGGAGAATGTCACAGCAGTAGGAGAGGTTCTGTGATAATTGGAAAGTGAAGGGGACTTGGTGGTGCAGTAGGTTAGTGCATTAGCCTTTCCCCTCTGGAGACCTTGGTTCACATTCTGCCTTAGGGTCACTGGTGAAAATTCATGCTTTGGTATCCTACCTCTATTTGTACATACGACAAAAAAAGGACCCCATTTGGAAAAATGTTGTCTTTCTTCACTTATAAAACATTGTACTGGCCAGGATCTTAGGGCCAATGTACATTGGTAGAGAACTTCAAAAGCTTTTATTCCGGCGATACGTGTCTGCCAAGATCAACTCCCTGAAAAAACATTCAATCAATATATTATGAAAAGGAAAAAAAAAAAAAAAAGTAAAATCTTCTAAGCTGATATGCATAAAAATAATGCAAATAATGAAGAAAACTCATCTGCAGTATAAAAGCTGCAGTGATATTTTCCCCATTTCCATTTAGAATTAACTCATGCTAATCTCTCTTGCACTGAAGTTATATTTATCTTAAACTGTTTTACTTGAACCTCCTTCTGACTAAGATTTTCAAGTGCCAGAGAAGTGCTATTTCATATGCAGTGGAGTGGAGCAGTGATGACATCCAGTGATTAATTAATTCAAAAAGTACATGTTCCCTAAAGGTATCCTGGGAACCACTTTCCCAGCCTCTTTAAAAGAAACATATTGCCTGCATTTACAGGTAGTAAGAAGCTGAATATAGATTGGTTATCAGTGATGTACTGCCTTTTATTACATCTGAAGTGCTTACTCTTATTGCCTTGTAACAAGGGTGCTGCAACTAATTGTGCTTAATGATCCAATGCAAAGAGCCTGAATTTTGTATTATTAACTCCTCCTATGTTTATCTTTTCATCGCCTTCAGAATTTACAAGTTCCAAGTTGCATTAGGGATTTGAAGCAATGTGTGAACACCTTAACTTGAAAATCTCCACAAAAATGTTAGTTGTGTTTACAATTGTGCGACAGCTTCCCTCTTTAAACATGAATTAAACCTTCAGGATGGGTCCAGCCTGAGACGCTTGATGACTAAAGCAGTCTGTTTAAGGATGCAAGAGACATCAGGGAAGATCCACAATTTTATACCTTTCTTCCAGGCAAGAAGTAATAACAATTACGGCTCCATCTCTGGAGCAGATGACAAGAATTTTCAGCTAACCACAGTATCCAGTCTTTATCCCTTTTTGACAGTAGTTCCTCTCTTGCTTTAGGGAAACATGGAGTAGAGCTTAAAACCTATTTTCTCCTTTTTTCCTTCAACAATTATAAAAAAAGAGGGAGTAAACAGAAGAAGCATAGGATTAAAAGAAAAAGAACGGACAGAGGACACTTGAACAGAAAACAGAAGACAAGAACAGAGCTGTTTGACTGATCAATCTTTCTTTTCAAGTGCTAGCCAAAGAAGACCTGAATATGCAGCAACAAATGAAGAAACTTTAATTTAAATTTATACTTCTAAGTGCAACCTTTTAAGTCACCTTTTAATAGGGTGATTGGAGCCTTCATTTGAGACCTTTTCTTTGCTCACATGAAAAATCTTCCAGAATTGTGAAAGCCTTAAAGTGGCTTCTATAGTAACTAGACCCTAGATCTCTTTTAAGTGTCCTAGATTTCTTTGAATAGTTAGGTTTCCTCAGTGGTTATGTTTTGTTGTTACTGGCGCTTTTTTGTGTTTTTTGATAACTTTGTGGTTTGAGTGGCTTTTTTCCTAGACCAGATGGAGTTGATCAGAAGTCCTGAATAAGAAGGAGAAGCAAGAAAGGATTGAATAGTGATTTTTCTTTACATTGTAGTGTTCACATAGAGAGGAGTAAACTAAGATAGGCTTTCTCTTGGTACACCTGCATCTTGCCAGATCAGCAAATGAAGAGCTATGAGTTGCAGGATGTTGCTAAATAAAAAGCTTGAAACAGTCCTTCAGCAGCTTAAGCAAGTTGGTCCAGATCATGACTTTTAATTTTTTATTGTAATTGTATATCTGATGTCTGAAACCAAAAACCTTGTAAATAATTCTCTCCCTAAATCAAAATACTGCCTTATATACAGCACATTTTCATTGTTTGTTCATTTATTCTGTACCACTTCACAAGTGAGGTTCTAAATGAAGTGAAAGATGGCTAGTTTGATGAAGCCCTGCTGATATTAAAGTTGTAGAAAGAGAAATAGTGCTGTGTGCTTCTTCTGGAAGCCTGCATGAACCTCCCAATGAATTTTTTAGGACTGTTAGTTTTGCTTAGCCCTCTTTTCTCAGAAGCCAGATAGTATTTTTACTCAAATTTAAGTCTTCAGTGGTCAACAGTACCTCTCACTAATAAGTGGCTATTCATTCTGAGACAGCTGAAATTTGTCTCTATTTGTTCCTATGCTCTCGGAGATGTGTAGAATTTAAACATGCTAAATTTTAGAGATTCTTTTAGCTTTTATTTTTAATTATGGAAAATAGAAGGTAAAGGTAATGTAGCTGTTGCAATGAAGTGTTCAGATTTCTAGCTGTTAACAGAAGTGTGTGTAATTCTGGATTTGATATTGAGTTGAGAAAATAATTTGACAACTTATTTTTACACCACTTAAATATTGGTATGGGTTTTTTTTAAGTTTCAGTGTTGTTAGGTATGATGCACAGAAGCAGGGTGAGAAAGTGATTTCATGCTCTATTTCTCCAGATGAAGTTTTGTGCTTTGTTGACAAATACTGACATGTAGACCCAAATTGCAACTTCCCAGGTCTAACAATGGCATATTAAAAAATTGTTTACAGAAGCCAGAGGTGAACTTTTATAGGCCACACAAAACTTGAAATGAGTTGATATCTTATCCTGGAACAGGCTAGCTTGAAAAAAACTAGCCTTTGTTGGTTTTAGTACTTCAAAGACGATGATTGGTTTCTATGCTTTTTAAGTAGTTTGTTTGGTGCTAAATTTTTAATTATACTGAACAAAACAAAAAGTTAAAAAAAAATTGTGCCAGTTTCTTGATTGTCTATAATCAAATAACCTTACACTACTTGGAAGGATATAAAAGGACAAAGTTATCTAATCCATGAATATAAGAATTCCTCTATACCTTTACTTTTGAAATCTCTAGAGTAACTCTGTCTTTGGTATTACTTAACCCAGAATTTTACCACATAACTATTGTGGGTTTAATTTTGTGTTTGTGGTTTTACTGTAATATTCATGGCTCTATCCATGGCTCATGATGTCTCTGGGAACAGAGCAGATAGAAATGAAAACCTCTGCAGCCAGCCATCATTCAGAGGTAGCCCAGCCTCAGCCTTTAATCATTAGCTTACTGTAACTGGGCTCCTTACTGGGTTGATACGTTTTCTACATGCAGAAAACACAGTTTTAATTTGAAGTAAAACAAAGAAATAAAGGCTGCATATTTTTACTGGGTAAAAAACTTCTTTAAAAAAAAAAACTTTCATCCTGTTCCACTCAAAGTAATTTATGGCTGTGATTCTTGTTCCTACTTCATAATCTCAAAAAAGATTGTCACCTAATAATATAGTGAAGTATTGTATTAAGCTGGTTATCTGGCCAGATATATATTTTTGAGCTATTTCTAGTGCTTTATATTTATCTTTGTTCCCTAAGGTATCTCTGTGAAGATGGAATTTGATTCCATTAAAAAAGTGAATACTGTGGGTTGTATAGTTAACCCACAATTTGGGGATATGAGAAAAAAATGGTGGAGAATGAGAAAAATTAGGTTATTAGTTTGATAATAGCAGCCAAACATTTAATAATGTATCAGGTAACATTATCAAAAGGTTTATGTAGCTTCCTACATTCCTAATGAGAATTTCTGAAAAACAGTCATAATCACTGACTTATGATAGAGTATCTGAGGTTTCAGATGTTTTGTCCATCAAGCACTTATATCATAATAATGTATAAGTAGGTTTACTAAATAGTTATAAATGTAATTATGGCACTCTGATATAAAATTGTTTCAGACACATCAACAATAATGGAAAAGTGCTGGATTAAGTAAAATTATTACACTCTCTTTATCATAGAAACCAGCATACTGCTAATAAGACTATTAAAATTTAGCATGAAAATAATATTTTTATAGCCCCTTCTTCAGGCTCTGTTCTTTGTTGCTTGGAATGTAGGAATTAGGTAGCTGTGGGTAGGTAAGACTTTGAGTTGACTTTTTCATCCTGCACCCTTGATGGACTTTGTGGCAAAAATGTTCCCAGTCCTAACTCTGCATGACATTAGAGTTATAGCCTGATTATGTGACTACAGCCAGGTGCTGTACACCTGACAGATTTCAAGAGGTATAGAAAAGGTGTTAAAGAAGTGTCTCAGTTTTCTGAAGTCCATATCAGAAAGGAACTGGCTACCTCTGCAAGTATTTCTAACTCTGTTTTGCTCAAAACAAGTCTTGAAGTTTGTCTTTCATGTATTTAGAACTTTGTAAAGGGATGATTCCTTCAAAATGACAGTGACTCTTGAAAAGATAAAAGCTTAAGAAAACACATAACATACTGAAATATGCACACATATTGTACCTCATCTTGCCTAGTTCTCCATGAAATGTCAAAAGAACCTCCTACTGTGATATGTCTGTGAGCTCTGCAAGACTGATTAAATTTCTATATAATGTCAATCGTTGCATCCTGTGAACCATAAATTATGAAATTTGTTTCTATTTTATCACTCCATAAAAAGGTTTTAAACTTTTTTCTTATGTGATACAAAGAATAAATGGTGACTCTCATTTTATTTGTGGCAATTTTATGCACACGGAGAAACAGAATGTAAGTGTAGGGTATATTCTTTATATACGTGTGTGAAATGAATAGATTAAGAAAGCATTTACTAAAATAAAATACATATTATGATTTATTTCTCAATTTTGCAACATCCCAAAGTAAGGGAAGAAAATTAGTTGCCCAAAGCCAGATATGTAAGGTCCCTTGAGAGCAGAACAGAGAATATTCGTGCTGTAAGAGGATGCAGTTTCCTCCCTTACACTTTTAACTAGTGGAATAGAGAAGTATAATCAGGAGATTGATGTTAGAGAAGATTTGCTTTGTGACAGAAACTAGTGTTAAAAGGGCTCGTGGTCATTTCTCACACCACTTCAGAATGTGTGGTTTCTCTTCAGAGTCTCAACTTACACATTTAAATAATATTCAACGTCTTTGACCTTTTGGCACCACACACCAAGAGGCTCATGTGAGGAATCTGTTCCTCTTGAATTGCTGACTGTAGTTTAAGTCCATTGTTCAGAGAATTTCAGGATTATGAATTTCAAACTGAGAGGAATGTAATAAAAATGCCTTTATTCTCATTCTCATCTCTGTCTCACACTCTGTCACTCTCTCTCACAGGGTTTTGTACTGTGGCTCATCACCATTGCATCTGAGTGCATTCCAAATAAAATAAATAACAGTAGCAAAGCCTCTAGTGAACATCATGGGGAACATCAACATTGAGAGGCAGGGCTTATAAATCTGCATGCAACACTGTATGAACGTGCTTAGATTGCTTCCAGACTGGAGCTGGCTTACATCCAGCTCTTGAGTAAAGTGTACTTGAGTGACTTCAGGTCTATATTTTCTGTATGGATTTTCACTTGAGTTGATGTTTCTTTCAGGGAAGGGATACAGTGGAAGGAAGGTAAAAGAGGGAGGAGCATTTCTAATGACTTCATGTTTGTGATAACTGTGCACAAAATTTTTATTCAGATTGTTAATCTCGCAGTTATGAATATCCCTGTGATTTCTTGTGTTATTTCTCAATGAGAATAAGCATAACTTTAACTTTTCTTATTTAAAAAAAATGCAGTGGAATTATTTTGGTTTTTTCATGTAAAATCACATGCTTCTATATTTTTTTTTATTTTTATAGTTTCTTGTATCTTTAGTATTGTGGTTATCCTGAACAATATGCCATTAAACCAAGAGCAAATGTAAATTGATCCTAATGGAGTGGCTTTCAAAAATGTAATATTACTTTTGAGAATGGATCATAAACAGAAGCCTCTAGTAGAATTTTGTAAAATATAGTCTGTGGTAAAATGTATGAGTAAAAGTGTCAATTACAAGAACTTTGAAATTTTAAGTGACAAGTAATGTAATAGTGAAATGTAAAGTAAACAGTTATATAATTCCTAAAATCTGAGTCCCATTTAACCCAGTGCAAGGGAAAAAAGAGGAATCAAACCCCTTTTCCCAAGGAAAACACAGTTAGATTATAGGCATCATATGGCAGATATTGTGGGTGATTTTCTGCATAACCTTGATGCTGCTAACCTAGATTCCTAGATCTCATGAAGGGACTTCTTCCAATCCATTCAGAGGTTATCTTTATGAAACTGTGTCTTACAGCTGGCTACTTTGTCAGGAGCTGACAAAGAAATGGTTTGCTAAAACATTTGAGCATCATCAAAAAGATATGGTAACAGTGAGCTATTCAGTAATAACCATTTTTCTCTAACTGTTGATAAAATCTCTGGATTTTGGCTAACTTGTGAAAGGTTAGTGAGTGCAACTAGATTTTTGAGTGAAATCTGCAAGTGTAGGAATTGTGGTTCTGAAGTCAGAGGTATTGATGCAGTACTGTGCTTTGATTTTAAGCCTTCTGCTAGGTTTCTGGGGGAATACACTTTGTCCTGGGGGAGGAAACAAGGGTATAGGAATATCTGTGATAAAGCAGTTCTTCTAAAGTTCCCTTATTTTGGTATGTTGTAACTCGCTATGTATTCTTTACATTTATTGCCTAATTCATGTAGTCTACTTAAAACTGAAAATGTTATCAACCCTTGCAAAATGAGTAGTCATTTACGAGCTATTTTTGAATGTGCAGAAAAAAACCCCCAACAAAACTCTGGCACATACGGAAAATTGATTGATTTTGAAATATGTTGGTATGATTCCCTCAAGAATGATTCTGACACAAAGGTTTTCCTGGAGAGGATCAGCATGATACATATACAACATTTGAACAACAAAGAGAAAGCTGTTGAGTTCCTAACCTTAGAGAAAAAGACAGAGAAATTTAAACCTCATAACTCAAAGATTGCATGGATTTTTGCAAAGCTGAGTTTTGTAATTTCCATTCTTACGGCATGCATTATGGACTTAAATGAGAAAGTATCCATTACTGTTGTACATAAACTTGATGACAATTTCATAAGCTAAATGAGCATGGCATAGAGTTTTCCAGTTTTCCTGGTGTTGAGACAAATATAAAGACAGTATCTCAGTTTAAATAGCTGAAGGAATTAATGAGAAGTTCTCTTCAATATCCAGAGATGAAAATATCATTGTTTGGAAACTAGAGAGTAATAGATCAGTTTTCATATGTAACTCAGAAAGTACAAGAGAGATTTCAGTGAGATCTTTAAAACATTTAAAATTAATTTAATTGGAATATGAAAAAAACCCCAAAATATCAATCTAAATACATATATACTTTCCCAAATGATTGCAAAGTTGAATAAAGTAATTTTCTGAACCCAATAAGTTATTCCTATGTGTTCCATATAAGCCTTTGTAGAGATTATTTGATGAGAGCATTTTAGAAAAAATCAAGGAAAAAAGTATTACTCCTGTACAGCTTCTTGATCATTAAAAATGATTTTGACATCACAGGTTGATACTACATCTGATGAGGACTATGTAAATTATTCAATTTGTTTGCAAATGTTTAGTTATTATATTTTGAAAGTGATTTTTCCTAGGTATTAATCAAAATATTATTTAATTTTTTTTTGTTTTTATTTTACCTGGAAAAATAGAGCAAAGTGGCTGTAGAGCTAACTGCTCATGAGCTGCTGCTTTTGATATTACTTGAGAGGCAGTGTGGGTCTAGAATGACAGCTGAAAGAATGCAAAGGCTGAAGATTTGTATCTTGGTCACCAAACAACTTACAGTGACTTTCTGGCTGGATTTTGCAGGGCAGCAAGAAGGTATGTATGTGGGAAGAAGAGATTAATAGCACTTTATCAGAGTTTCTGATAGAACTGAGCGTCTAGAATGTCAGCTAAAAGGCAAAGCAGAGAGGATATAGCAGTAAATATACTAAAAGTTAAACTTTTTGTTCTTTTTTAAGTGTTAGGATCCTTCCCAGAAGCCTAAAGAATTTATCAGAATTTTAAAGTTTCTGGTTGTTTTCTGCAGGGAGGTTCTGTTTTAAAACCTTCACATAAGACCTTAGGGTTCAGGATTTAGAACACAGGAATTTCAATTGATAGATGCTTCACAGACTTTCAGACTGTTTTTGGAATCCGTTGATTTCTATAAGGAATAGGTATGTCACTATTTTTTTCTTTAAAATGTTCCTTAAAAAAATCAAAACTTATTTAAATTTAGATTCACAAAAAAATATTAAGGCAACAGAAACCTTAATCTCTTTTTCTTCCATGAGGTCACAGATACAGAACTTAATTCAATTTGAGAAACAAAAGTGAATAAATAGAGAAGTAAACATCCCAGAGGTGCAGAAAATTACTCAGAAATGTGGAGGCCTCTAAGGTATTCTCTAGTTAAAGAAAATGTAGGAGGAATCAATAAATGAAGATGCCACTTATTTGAATTCTGGGAATACTGCTTATCCTAGCAGAAATATAGCTCTTGTCACCTTACTTTAAGGAAGACTTAAGAAGCAATTAATATTTTGAATCAAAAAAAGATAGAAACACTTGGAAAGGTCAAATACACAGGAAAATGGCAGGGATTTTTCTAAGGAAAATAACCAGTGCCCTGGATCTGTAGATGAGAGCTTGTAGACTTGCCCATGGGAGCGTCAGTACAGAAAGTGACAGCTAAAGCTTTTTAGCTTTTCATTGCAAATGTCTTTCATATATTTTTCCTTTTTCAGAGAACTGACTTCCTGCAGAGTCCTTCCAATTTTGACCTTAGTTGGAATAGAAGTTTAATAGTTAGATGTTGGCCTACTAACAACTGGGCTTTAGCAACCACTGTGTATCACACAGGCTCTTAGCCACCTCCCAGGCAAAGACAAAAGTCCACAGTGTTCAGAAATAACCACAAAGATGAAAATTTTAGGCGTCTGATTTTGTTTTTTACTCAGAAAACTTAAGACATATCTTCAGTTTCTGCAGTTGTTTCTTGGCTCAGCATAAGTCTTCAAAAACCGAAGACTTCATGACAGACCTTTGACCTAAAGACCCTAACAACAGTTGAAATTTCAGCTCCCAGTCTTGCTACTGGGCTGTGATATTATATTTCAGTGAGCTATAATACAAAAAAGAGTAGCATTTATAGAAGGGCAAAGGTGTGGAATTAAGCACCTTTCCACCTTTCTAAAACTTAATAGCATTTTGGTTTGTTATCTAGAATAACTAAAGTTATAGGAAACCTCATTGTTGAGAAGCTGTTAGTAGTATTCGTGTGTTTTGAGAAACATTGATGCTAATATCATGTCATAGGAAGGATGTACAAGAACTCATTTCTTCAAAAGCTTACTGTATAAAAGGCAGGGCCAACAAGGAGTGAAGAAGAAACTAAGCATGTGGAAGGGTCAGATAACTTACAGGATGGGAACAGTAACTTTATCATCTCCACATTAAATATCTATTACTAGTCCCTAAATAGGTCACAGAAGTATTCATATTGGGAGTGAGAGGTGATAATAGGTGAGACAATTACAAGGTGCAACTGTTTACCTTGGCTATCTAGCTGCTAATCACCTATAATTAAGCAGCCACTTAAGTGCTCTATGACAGCTAGGTTACTGTAAATACTTTCAGCTTGTTGTTAGCAGCCTTTACTCTGCAGAAATTGAGCTGCTGCTGACTCAGAAAGTTTCATGGTGACTGGTGAGACAAAAGGAGGTCACAATTTACTAGGAAGTTTGAGAAATACTACATTAAACTACACCTTTTTAAAAATATTCTGATAGTCTTCTGATTTTACTTCACAAAGCTTGACATTTGTGGTTTGCTTTTACAGATCATAGGGTCTGTTCATACATTAACTCCGCCATAATTAGGTGAGTGTAGATAGCAAGCACAGCAAGAAATTCAGCTTTCCTCTCGGTGGCTGAAATTCAGTCACAGTAATGTTTTCCTGCATGGAAGCTGAGGTATTCACTGTTATGTGGTTCAATAGCTTTATTTTTAATTTGGTCTTTAAAATCTGGTTTTGTCCCTCCTATTACTTATAAAAGTCTATGACAGTCATGTGAATACTGGGAATAAGTCTTATGCTTCTATTCTTTATTAAAAAAATTATCCTTCTCTATCTGTCATGGTTTAACCCCAGCTGGCAACTAAATACCACACAGCTGCTTGCTCACTGCCCCACTCCAATGGAGTGGAGAATCAGGGAAAAATTATGAAACACATGGGTTGAGGTCAGAACATTTTAATAATCAAAACAAAGTAAAAAAACCCAAACCCGACCAAACAAAAACATAACAACAATTGTTATAAAAGGAGGGACAACTAAAGCCCAATAAAACCATCACAACTGCTCACCACCTGCTGACTAATGCCCAGCCCATCCCCAAGCAGTGATTGGCCCCTCATGGGCCATTTCATCCAGTTTACATACTCAGCAGGATGTTCTATGCTATGGAATATTCTTTTGCCAGTTTGGGACAGCTGTCCTGGTCATGTTCCTGACAAACATTTTGTGCAGCTCCTCATTGGCAAAGCCTGAGAGACTGCAACAACTAAAACATCAGTGTGTTACTAACATTAGTCTCATACTTCATCCAAAACATATCCCTATACCAGCAACTAAGAAGAAAATGCACTCTCTCCCAGCTGAAACCAAAAGAGCCTGTTATGTTCAATTTCTCTGAGCCAGCTATTCAAGGAAATCTGTGACATGTAGTTAGAAAAGAATTGTTAGGAGGAAATCTTTTAGTGCTGTATCAGTACATCTCCCCCACAGTCCCCTCCCTGGTTCCCTGCATTATAAGTTTTTTCTAGAAGATTTTGGCTTGACTCGCTCTCTATGATTTTGTAAGATCTCCTGATGTGGAATACAAGTGAGTGTTGTCTCTTCTGATGTGTTGGTATATAACCTCTGAGGAGCAAAAAGACTGCAGTATAGTTGAGCCTCTGTAGCAGTTGGCTCTCTTGTTCTCTGTAGGGAACTCTAGAATGGAAAAGGCAGCCAGTCATGCATGCTATAATTTACATCTGATTGATGAAAGGTTTAGATTCACAGGAACAATTTTCACTGGGGCTCCTGTGGGCATAAAACTGAAATATTTTGCCACTGCTCTCCCAGCATTAAGTTTTCTCTTGATCAGTCTCATATTCTTCCATGTCAAGTTCATTCTTGGAATTAACGCTTGAAGTTATATGTTTAGAGGATGTAGTCTTTTCTCCTGTATTCAGCAACCAAGTAAGTTAAGCTGTAGCTGAAAACACTGCCTAATAAACAGATAAATGCATTTTCAAGGGAAAAAGCACATCATACAGTATTTGTTATGTTTTCAAACTCAATTTAAACTTCATTTTTATAATAACCAAATATCTGCACATTAATTCACTAAGATCTTCAGAAAAAAAACCCAAAAAAACCAACAGTCTCCAAGCAAAATGCCAGCATCAAATAAAAGCTTTTGGAAATCTCAAAAATACAGGAAATTACTACTTGTTAATGAAATAGAATCAGGCCAATGAGGCATTATCAGTAAGTTCTCAAATACACATACTAAATTAAATACTGTCAAATTTACTATTATGTAAAAACTGTAGTTTATATTACTATCATACCCCAAATATAGCTCCTGTTGCCCAAGGAATGACTGCAACCACCACTAAGAAGATTTTGTTCTGGCCTGGCATCTGCCACACTGAAGCTACACAATCAGAAAATCCTTGAAACTGAATGATTAAGGATACTTGAGTTAGTTTGCTTGTTTTTTCCTGAACTTTACTATTTTTGCAATATTAGGACACAGTGAGGTGAAAAAGTAAATGAATCTATGCAATGTAGGAATAATCAAATAGTGTTTGCAAAGTCATAAAATATTTTTTCATTTAAATGTGCCTTCAAAATGTAACACCAGGAAATTCTCATTCTTTATGTGTATTTCCAAACTAGCTAAACATGTAAATATATAAATTTGCTGTAAAACTTATTAATGGGCATTTGTTTACATATTTTTATCTCAATTATCTATGCCCATAGGACCCATGCAATCAATTTTCACTAAGTAGTTTTCAAAATATAATTACTCTTATGGGTAGGTCTATGAACAACAGTGTCATTTACACTATCGTTCACTAATTGCACTTCTAAGCCATTATAATGAATTATGCTTGTACATTCTTTACGAAGATCAGTTAATGCTAATCATTTCTATCATATATATCACTTAGAAGACATCCATCTATAACAGCCTTTTCATTTACAGCCTCTTTCCCTTTTAATTTTCTTGCATTGTAAGAAAAGGCAGTAAATGAATGGTGTGTGCTCACATAACCCGTTAGCCTTGTAAACTTAGCAAGAAAAGTTGAGATTTGAAATTTAGAAGATTTTTTTTCTATTTTTTAATAAATCTGAGATGGAAATTATTAGGTTATTAATTAGGAAATTATTGACTGTTAAATGTACAGTTCTGGGACACCAATTCAGGAATTACTGATCATAGGAATAACAGAAAGGTACTACTGTGAAACTTGATGTATTTATGATTGGACTGTATAGAACAGGTTTCTTTTCATGTTGGGTGACCAGGTTGATCCATCCAGGTGCTTTCTGAGTCCTATTTTTTGTGCTTTAACAAGACAGAGCAGTGTGTACTACAAAGCAAGGAGCTGAGTGCTTTTGTGTAACTAATCTACAGACAGCATTCCTACATGGAGGCAGTAAAAAGATTCCTTTGCAGGATGAGAGATGCTAAAATAATGATCTGGTACTTGCATGAAATCCTTCTGACTATTTTGACAAGGAAAGTGTAATTTCTTAAGATGTGGGAAACTTTGCTGGGGATTTAGGTACAAGAAGCCCAGAGTCCTTGAGTGTGAAAAAAGAGCTGCCACCTCTTCTCTCCCTGTTATCATCACAGAATATTAAGACAGTGTTTCATTATTGCCTTACTGGAATTTCTAAGAAGTTGTGGCAACACCTATAGCAAGGACCTTAAAAACACAATATGCATGAAAAATGAATTCATGTTGGCATGTATATCTAGTGTAAACTATAAGCACTAACTGTTATCACAATTTTTTTGGTTGGAATCCTCATAAAATTACCATGATATCTAATCTACTGGTGTCTTTCTCACATTTGAGTTTCTAGGTGATAATAGTGAAATGAAACTATATATGAAAATATCAGAAATATGAAACAAATGGTCTATTTTGTTAGGATTTAAATCTGAAGGAAAACACTGAAAAAATATAAAGGTTTTTTTAGCACCAAAATTGCAGCTTAGTATGAAAGAAATGTTAATAGTTAACCAGAAAGACCTATGGTTTAAGAACATGCTTTGACAGGGTGTGGGAAATTGTGAAAAAAAGTACAACGTAAGGAAATGGATGCAATGGAGTTTTATAGTGTCTGAGCAGTATGCCTTCCTTGAGAGGAGTCACACTCCTCTCAAGCTCAGTAACTGAACCATCTTTTTTTTACAGATGGAGTGAAAAGGGACAATAGTATTTAAAAAACTCTATTTTGTGTGTGCTTAACATCTCTCGTGGATGGTTCCTCATAGACGTTCCAAAGACAAGTTTTAAATGGTGCAGTTTCATTAACTAGTTTACTGCATCAATTTTATCTGTAGTTGTTGACATGCATTCAGTAGATTTTGGCATCTTAATGCATGACTTTTGGAGTTATGTAAAACTAGGGAATCATCATTTTGGCAAGCTCACATTCTCTCCTGTTCATGTGGACAGGTATAAGAGAATAATTATTAGAAAAGTGTGATAACTAGTGAATTTCCTAGCCATAAATAAAAGATAAAGTGATAAAGAGAAGGAAAATGAGAGAGCTACCTTTGCAGAATAAGGGAGGAAGTGGCTATGTAAGTGGACCATAAACTGCACTTGGGAGATGAAATAAAGAAGCTCTACAGCAGACTAATTGCTGAAGGCAACCTGGTTGAAAGAGGTACTGCAAATCCCCTCCAAAATAAGAAACAGTCAGATTCTTGCATTTGAAGTCTGCTTGTCAACAAGAATACAGTGCCCTGGAAAAAATCCCAAAAAAAGAGCTTTTCTATGAACTATCTGCCAGCTGCTGAGCTATGAAATGTGGTTCTTATTATATATTATAAATCAATTTTATGGGAGAAAGGAAAAAATCCACCATTTTTTTTTATATCAGGAGAAATCTATAAAACATCAAATTCATAGGATTTATACTATAGTTTTGTCCTTGTACTTATGACTTGTCTTTTTAGGTATTAGGTATAGAGATTTTCCTCAATATTAACATCTTGCAACAAGTATTCTGATAGAGATATCTCAGCCAAACTATTCCAGTGTTTTGTGAGTTTAAACTGTATGGGACTGCATTCCCCTAGAACGGGTGGCAGAACGTTCTGTCGTATGTACACTGCATTTCCCTTTTTTTCTCTACCCCAGAGTTTGTAGCCACCAAAAACCAGAGCATTATCAGAATGGGTAAAAAAAAGTACATGGAACATGCCTGGGGTCCTTTGGCATCTGAACCCAGCACATGAGTCTAAAACAAAACTAAGTTTTATTCTAAAGTTAGGTCATTGACTAAGTAGCTGAATGTAAGGGGTGAATGAAGAGATAATAGACAGTGCTTTAGCTACAGACATACATTTCCATAGAATCTGTTTTTTCTTCTGCTCTAGAGTCCTGCATTGTTTGGTGCAGATTCATGGCTGTGAAAGATCCTCTCTTATATCTATCTCTTTTCCATTTCTGTTTTTCACTGATAATCTGTACCAAGCCTCTGAAGGACCTACCGTCAGAGCAGCCAGCATGCACCATATTAGTTTCAGACTGTACTTTCAGGCACACTGTGTGAAGGCAGACAATTTTATTCAGTGGAGCAGCCCTAAAAGCAGCTTTGCTAAAGAGATATAGTCATTAACCCAGAGTTTCAGTACTGTAACTTATTTTCTCTATAGTTCATAGGTCTAGTTAACACAAAATAATCCTAAGAATGGTCAAAATATGTTGTATCAAAAGTATATCTAGTACAGCACCTTGTCTGTTACACAGGTGGGTAGTGGATACTTAAGCAAGAAAAGAACATATAGGATTGCTTTCACTCCAGCATTTTCAGCAATCAGTGTTTTAGGGCTTACAAAAGTGAGAGGCTGCAGTTGGACTGCTGTGTTTAATAACTGCTGATGTACCTATTCTCTGTCAACTAGTCTAGTCCTTCTCAGAAGTCTTCAAAAAGAAAATCTGCAGCTCCACAGCACATTATGTGCTGTGAAAAGCAGTACTTCTTTTTTCAAAAAAAATCTATTGATGATGTCACTGAGTGTTTTTAATTTTAGTTCTATGAGACACAATGACTTATTCCAACCTCCTCTTTTTTCCTCTGTTTATGACTTTGGATTTCTATTATATGGCCAGTCAGTCATGCTGTCTATGTCAGGTCCTATCTGCTAAGCTTTTTCTCTTCTAAAGCACTACCATGCTTCTGGCTATTGTTGCCTTTCTACTTTTCTACTGCTATTTTATTTTTTTCTTAAAACAAGACAGATGAGGTTTATATGCTGTATTGATTAAGTAGAGATATTTCTTGAATAGTGCACAGTGATGTCTTCTGTTTTACCATATATTTATTTTATTTTTCTGCCTTCTCTATGACACCACTGCTGATCTGTTCATGTCACTGCCCAACTAGCTTAGTGGATGAAGGGAGAACAATTGGTGTTTATCTTTAGAAAGGCTTTTGAAATGGTCTCTATATAGCCAAATTGGGAAAGTTCAGGTTAGATTAGTTCAGAGGCACAGAGAATTGTGGTCAGTGGCAGAAAGTCCATCTGGAAATAAGTCACTAATTATGTGCCTTGTGGTGTCCACCTGGTGATGGTAGTCAGGCCAATACTGCCGAACACTTAGTGACCTGGATGATGGGGCAGAATGTACCTTCAGCAAGTTTGCAGAGGATATGAAACTGAGTGCTGTGCAGAAGACAGGCTGAAAAAATGGAGATGAGGTGAATTTCATGAAGGTTTACAAAGGGAAATGCCATATCCTGCCTCTGGGGAACAACAGCCTGAGGCACCAGTACACACTAGGGGCTGACCTGCTGGAAAGCTGCCCAGCAAAGGACATTAGTGCCTTGGTGGACAGCAAGCTCATTATGGACAAGAAATGCATTATCACAGCAAAGGCCCATAACAGAATCACAGAATCATTAAGGTTGCAAAAGACCTCCAAGATCATAGAGTCCAACCTTTGACCATTCACCACCTCGTCAACTAAACGTAGCACTGAAAGCATCCTGGGCTGCCTTAGAGAGGCCATTTCCAGAAAGCTGGGAGAGGTGTTTTTTGTTGTCTACTCATCACTGGTGAGATATGTCTAGACAGCTTGGTCTAGTTCTGTATGATTAAGAAATTGGAGCACGTTTCATGCCACTTAGAAAGGCTAAAAGGTTGTTTGTTTGACCTCAAGAAGAGAACATAGCGATTCTGTGAATTGTCTGCAGTGTCCTCAAAATCTTTCAGCAGCCAAGAAGTTATTTTGACTATTCGACCTTCATTCTTCATATCCAGTGCTTTGAGATCCATCTGCTGTTTTATCAGTTGGTCACTCTATGAATCAGTGAGTCATACCCTGTTTGTCAATTGGCTGGGCTTTACAGGATAAAAAGAAACATTGTAGGAAATAGCCAGGGGATGCCGGTGGACAGGTTGAGTATGAGTCACCATAGTACCCTCACAGCAATGAAGGTCTATTGCATAGTGCAAAGGTGGAGGGAAGTGGTTTTTTCTTTCTGTTCAGCACTTTTGCTGGTGCTCTGCCTGATTCTATACTCTGCTAAAGGGCACACAACACGGAAGGCACAGCTGGCAGAGGTGAGTTTATTTGGCCTTAAGGAAAGAAGGCCCTGGGAGGGCCTTGTCACTGGTTTGAACTGCCAGTGGGACATTGCTGAGCGTACAGAGCCAGAAACTTCTCAGACGTACACAGTGAAAAAGATCAGAGCTATGAAAAGGGAAATTCCAATTAGACTGTGAAAAATTGTTTTGTTGTGTTCCATCAAGTGTAATTAAATGCTGGAACAGGATGCAAAGAAGATTTGTAACTGTCATTCTTGGAGATATTCATAATTCAGCCATACAAGGCTATGGCCTACCTGACTTCAAAATAGCGCAGCTTTAAGAGGGAATAGATGACCTTTCATTCTAAATTATTTTGAAAATCTGTACTCTTTCTGTTCCTATTTCTAGCCAGATATAGATACAGTATGTGGAATAATGTTGGGTCATCCCATTGCTTTTTCACCTCAATATTTACCCCATTTTTAAGATTACCTTAAGAAAGCCTTTCTTCATTCGGAATATTTTTTGCTGTCTTTTAATCAATAATGAATTCTTCTATTTTATCTCCCAATTTTTGCAGTTCGATTTTAAATCCTTTGGTGAGGAACAATTCTCTAAGCGATCAATCACATCGTACATCTCAAAATAAAAGATTGTGACCCACCTATTTGCAAAAAGGCTGTTTTCTGGTGCTCCCTGTGTTTATTAACATAATACATAATTTTAATTTGTAACAGTTTGTTTGATGAAGAAGTCAGAATTTCGAGTCTTTATCTCCCAAATCACCTCTGGAGACATTTTAATGAATTGCCATTATTAAATGCCACCTCACTTTCCCTTGTACAATAGCAGATTTTAACAGTCATTTAAAGACAACTGTTAATATACCAGTAATTTTATGTGCAAACTCTTTAAAAAATATATGTGGTTACTCCTAAGTCATGGTGATTTTTTGCTAGCCAACTAACCAATTTTTTCAAAATACCTCTTACTTTCTCTCAGTTTGAGATAATATTTTACAGTTTTCCTTGTCAAAAGAATTGCTCTGATAAAGAATTTTCTTCTTGATTCTTTAGTGGACATGAGATGCTCTAGTCATGGGATGAATGCTGATCTTGCTGAAGTCAATCTGAATTTTAATTTTAGGATTATAGAGTTCAGCCTTGGTGTACATCTGCTGACAAATACTGTATATTTGTGCTTGGAATCCTTGATTGTTAACATTCAAGCCAGTTATGTCTAAATAAGGATACAGCAAAACAGGAGACAATTTTTTTTTCAAACATATTATTTAAGATATGTGAGTAAAATCCAATAATTACAAAAATGCTGTTAGGTATTTTAATGCTCGTGATTTATGTTACAGGTCTGCCCGACATAAACTGTCTGTGTGAGGAGTCAAAGTTACTCTAGGAATCAGTGAGGACTGGGATGATCTGCATATATTCTATTCTTTAAGACCACTAAAACTGCTGAAAAAGCAAAGCTAGTGTATTCAGTGACTGAACTATTTAAAAAATAAAGAATAATATTATCAAAATCTAAATTAAGCCTAAATTTTGCATTGTGCCCTTTATGCACAGTTATTATCAAGCAGCAAGCTGTGTAAAATATGGAAACAAGTTAGTAATGTAACAGCAAATAGCCTACAAAATAAAATGAGTAATTATAGGATGTACTTCAAAATAGAAAATAGGGTTATTTTAAAGTAATGCTTCACACTGAATATTTGAAAGACCATGCAAAATAGAAGATTAGTCAAGAGGAATTCTAGTACATCAGCTTATTAGAAAAGAAAAATGAAAGATTTTGCTTGGAAATAAGGAAGAAATATTCATATGTGCAAGAATTCTACTGCAAGAAAGCACAGGAATCAGGAGATCTGTACAATCTGTGAATCATTCAGCATGGAAGCTAGTACAGAAAGAAAGGATCATTAATTTAAGCATTTAGGGAAAATGTTAGGGTATGTATTTGGTTTTGCCTTGTCTTTCTTAATCCAGTACTCCACCATCTCCTTCCCAAAGTGCATACTATTGGCAGTTCTGTATTCTAATCTCTCCCTTGCTGCTTAAAATTATCACTCTTTTATTTCAAATATGGCTTCTTATCCTCTGCTCAGCTAACTGGCTTTATTACCCTCGACCCTTCTTGCCTCCACTGCAGGCAGCTTGAAATTTTACATCAGCTAATCCTCACTTTTTGCACCCTTTCCTTCTCCTCTCCTGCCCTGTATTCACTTCCCTTTCCTCTTTTGGTGTATTCAGAGCTGCAGAGAGCTTTTCAGCAGATATTCAAACCCCTGGAGAAATTCCAAGAGATCGAAACACAGCACAAGAGCTAGGGGTGTTTTCTTCTGGACTGCCAAAAGCATGAGGTAACATTCAGAATGAGGTCATTGTACTGTGATCTCATTTTGAATTGGATTTGCTTATGGGGCATAGGAAGCCTGGTAGGGAGAGCATATTGTTTTGGTAGTTAATATTACATCAACAAACTGCAAAAAAAAAAAAAAAAAAAATTAAAAAAAAATTTTAAAAAATTAATCACTGACTTTCATTTCCTAATTTATAAATGAATGTGTCAGGATTTTAAAAGAATTATGAGAAGCTGATAAAAAAATGGCTTAAGTTAGGCATGAACATGGCTTAAGCTAGACATGGACTGCACTTACAGCAGCCAAGTGTACAAGGCACATGGAGGTGTCAAAACAAAATGAAATGTTTGAGAAAAGTAATTTGCAGGATAACTGAAAAGAATAGCAATGCTTTTTGTGCTAAGCAAAGCAGGAGCGGATGGGCAGGAGGATAACATGGCATGAGTGGGTACCTCAGAAACTTCCCTTCAGGTAAAGTGATGCCAACAGGCTGTTTAGGAAGAATGTGGCATTCTGGTATTTGCCCTGATTTCTCTCTGTTGCTTCTTTAACAAATGAATGTATATTCTTTCCTGTGAAAAGGACAGAAATAGGTATTCCCTGTCACAAAGAGCCTATATAATGTAAAGAAAGGAAAACAAGATGCACTGAAAAGCTCTACCTGCTTTTCAAATTAAATTTGAAAATACCATCTGTAATTCAGCCCATCAGTAGTATTTTGATATAAGGTACTTCACAGGACTTTGCAGTGATTTGAAGGACAATTTAAACAGCCGTTGTATTAACTTTGAAACTGGTAGTGTAAAACAAGGCAGGTTGTGAAATAAAACCTGTGTAGGAGCAACAGAAGTAATGGCAGAATGTTGATTAACTTTATTGGTAGCCTAATTAGTGAGTGGAAAGAATTAAAAATCACAGAGAGAGTGAAAGAAATGCAAGTGTAGAGAGAAAAAGCACTCTGCTGAGCTTTAGATATAGAGCAAAATTTGCAATAAACCTTCAGAATGGCTGAGTGATCCTCAGCTTCAATATGTGCAGAAAGAAACCTGGTGGAGAGAAGACACTTGGCCATAAAAGTATTTGTTCCTGTGATTAAACATCATAATCAGAGGAGGTGGCAGAGAAAGGGTTAGATTTGTGACTTCTTTGTGAGAACACTTTTTCAAATATCGCCTTTTTTTTTGAAGTTAATATATAATTTCTGTTGACTCCATGGGTTCTAAGCATGCCAAGTTTCAGAATTTGTATTTTTGAAACTTAATTAGAGAAGCTAATCCATAAATTTCATTTTTATTTGATTATATTAGAATTATATCTTAAATATGCATTTTAAACTAGGTCTTTCTGTGTCATAAATTATCTTTCACTTTAAAAAAAAAGGTATTTTATGAAAATTTTCATTTGTGATTAAAAGCTGTATTACTGCTGTAAAGAAAATTATTCTGTGTAGCCATGCAGGCTGCAAAAAAAGATCCAGCAAAACTCCTTTCTGCCTGAAATCAATAATAAAATAAGTTCATTTCTTACAAACACACATCTAAAGCTTTCATGACAGTCTAAAAAATCTAAAAATGCCTGCAGAGGATATGAGCTTATTGAATTTTCTTACTTTACTGTTTCATAGACTCTACCTTAACCAGATAGTATAATCTGATTGTATCAGCCTAGAAGTATATAGGATTTTATTTTAATGTTAAAAAGGTCAATAGCTTTGGAACTTAAATTCTTTCTGTCTTCTATACTGCACTAGAATCTCAGCACTGAAGCATTACCAGATAGCTTTAATAAAAAGAGGTTGGATTTTATAAACTAAAATTTACTTACTCATTTCCTATATATACAGTTAAATTCTTTAGATGAATGCTTTCTAAGTATGTGGCAAAGCAATATATACTTTATTGAATGATGAAGGAAATTTATATTAATGTGGTTGATATAGAAATCAAATTTCTTCCAAAGCATTTTTGCTATATAACTGTTATTGAATATTACATCTTTTTATCACTCAGATGATATTCCAACATTTTAGTGCTTTATTCCAGATCTGAAAATGTTTTAGTCTTACCAAAGATGTTTTCCACTAAGTTCTGCATTGAAGCAATTATGGTTTGGAATTTGAGTTAGATTTTAAAATTTGGTGACAGATATACCATTTGCTGAGCCATGCCAAGGATTTCAGTTGGTCTGAAGAATAGATTCCTTTTGAAAGGCTTCTTTTAGACTTCCATGAAGCTTCTGAAAATCTGGATCACATTAGACATAAAGGCTTAGGCATTTTCAGCACCACAGAAGAAGTTTGCAATCATTTACTATAGTACAAATGGGCTTATTTAGCACTCCTGTTATGGAAAAGATTCTACAATAATAATACTACTATTATAATACCATTTCTGTAATAATAGCACTTCTGTTATAAAACACCATTATTATAGAAATGCTATTATAAGACAAGCTCTGTTATTTAGAATTGCTTCTGCAATAAAAGTGCTAAAAAGTCTGCTTGTATTACGGAAAATTATTGCAAATTTTTCTTGCCTGGCAGTGAAATTTTTCATTCTGAATCTTGTCTGTCGCTGTTGGAAAGCCATTCTCATAGGTACTCTGAAGCCTCTGTGATTACTCAACAGTGTGTATTTAAAATAGGGAATTACTGAATAGGCAAATGGAAAAAAGGCCAGTCGTCATTTATGCCATCTTCCATGTCCCTAACCTGCTGCTCGCTTTTTGTTATAGACTACAACTCTTATGTGGAAAGTGTATGCTGGTTCTTAGTGCAGATTTTGCTACTGTGCATAAGGTAGAGGAGATGACATAAAAAAATGTATGGAGAAAGGGAGCAAACTCTTTTGTTTCATCCTGTTATTTCCAATTTTGAGTACAGTTCACAAGAAACAGCTTCCAGTTTTTCCATTTGACTTTGTACCATACTCTTATGCTCATAATATTCAACAGGAGGTAAATTCAACAGGAGTAAAATTCAGTTCATGGAAAAGGACTTCTGCTAAACACTTTGAACCAGTTAAACAATCAGGGTCAGAGTTCTGTAGTACTCAGCCTAAGGACCAGCCTGCTCTGATCATCATCTTCCATTTACAACCCAGCACGAGTGGGTGCATTCCAAAGCCATAGCCAATATCTGTATTTTGGGAGGAAAGGAAAAAAAGGGAACAAAAAGAAGAGCAAAAAGGAACAAAAGGAATCTACCCCTGATTCCCCTAAATCTTGTGTTTTCTTTAAAAAGTTTCTTTTCCACTACTATAGCTGTCCTATTGCACTCTCCATTTCTTTCATGTGCAACCACCAATCCAGCAGGTTCTCACACACAGAGTAGAAATTCTCATGGGTAAGGCATTTTAGAAAAAGATTAGGACAAATTTCTGTGTTTAGGCCTCAGACAGTCTTTGCCTAATGTGTTAATTTTAGCGTGAATGAGTTACCTATAATTATTTTGGAAATGCTTGGGTCACAGTGTGAACTTTGTGGTAATGACACAAAAGAGTTAGTTCCCAGAAATTCCTTTCATGTTCATGTACACTCTGACACAAGAAGTCTCTTGTTTGTGTTTGCCATGCCCATGCAAAATTCCAAATATATTATATCTATTTCATCTCCTGGACAAGGGTCATCTAGAAGGTAAATATTCAACATGAAGTCTATGGGACTGCATCAGTTATATGCCAGGAGAAGATCCACCTTCTAAGGTTTCTGATTTTTGTAATAACTGTTTTCTGCTGAAAATGATGAGTCTCAAAACTTGAATTAATCCTATTTTTTTTCCCTTTAGTTTACAGTTCCTCTAACAAGGTAATGTCATTACAGTAATCGTTCCTCTACCCATAATTTCAGTGTAATAGTACTTTTAAAAAGCATGCAGATCTAATCTTGAGTTTTGCCTGCAGTTTTCCAAGAATGTCATTTGGGCATGAATTGGAGCCATTAGATAGCAACCATATGACTATTGCTGTGCTAAACTTTTCCAGTAGCATAAGGAGAATAGTCTTTCTCATTTAAAATTTGTCCTCACTCTCCGTCACATATTTTTTTAAAATTGTACCATGAGTGTCATCAGACTAGAATTTTGCTTTTAATATTTTAAAATCAGTTTTGTTATTTAGTGGAAGGAAAAAGAGCTTGTGAGTTCTGATGCTCTTTTGTACTCCTGTACATTGCTAAAGGCTTTGTTTTTACACTGCTAAATACATTACTTAGTCCATAGAGTTTATTAGTGCCTTTGGGTACCATATTTTCTTGAAAATAGCATACACTTTTGTGCTTATTTGTATTTCCTAATGCTTAAGTGCTTGTGCTCTCTTTTGTGTGTTATTTTTCAGTTGATACTTACCAGTACTTGCATTGGGTAACATCTGCTGTTTTGGTTCTTCATTGCAATAGCTCCCTGAAGACTTTCAGTACAAAAAGTGAGTTTATTGTTAGCAGCTACAGTACTACAAAGACAATCTTGTGGTAGCAGTGGAATGGTACCTTTTTTATGGTAGATCCAAGAAAAAGGCTCTTTCAAATAATAATTTGCTAAAAAAGTTGAGTTTTTTTGTAAATTAAATGGTTTCTATTTTAAAACTAAGAATATGTTCCATAGCCTCAGGTGAAAAAACTAAACATGAGCAGTTTAAAAAAACACAACAGGTATTTATTTTTGAAATCTGTGTAGTGGAAATGTTGGCTACTCTTTGTATTTAAAAACAAAGCACTTATATTTTCTATTTCAAGCATACACTTTTAATTTAAAATGAAGCATAAACAAAAGAGCTAGACAACCCCAGATCTAAATAATTATTTTTTTAGTCTTAAGATAATTTGAATGTTTCAGGTTTTCTGTTTTCCTGAAAAAAGAAGATAGATTGGTGTAAGGACTTAAAGAATGCAGTTGCATGTCTCAAAACTCTGTCCCCATAAGATAAGTCACCACAAGAGAACTTGAGATAAGTGCAGACAGCAACAGGAAGATGCTCATTCCAGGCTGGGGAGGCAGATCTGGGTAGTGCATCCAGACAAAAATTCCCTCCATGGCAAACAGTGGGACAGGCAGTGAGTGCTGATGCACAGCCCTTCTCACATCGTGGGAGCAGCACCTACACCCTGTGCACACCCAGGACTAGGCAGTATAGAAGTGGTACCCCCAGGAGAGCTACTCTGGGACCCTGCCCCACTGAAGGCCAGGGTGAAGATGGCCCAGTGGGATGCTGCAGGAATCCACATGGGATGATGTCTATTGCTTAATTTCTCTCTCTCTCTCTTTCACTCTTTCTCTTTCTTCCACCCCTCTTCTCTCCTCTTATTTTTTTGTAGCTCTCTACCTCTCATTTACTCTTAAATAAAATCTGTACTATTGACTTCAGCACAGGTCTTGTTTCCCCCTCAGTTCAGGGAGAAGCATTCATTTTAAGTGGATCATACCAATTTTTTTCTGACTACACCTAGTGAAGTAGTGGGATCTAGTTCATTAGATCCCTTGCTATGGCTGTGCCTTGGATATGGCATCTATATGGCACTATGACCGTGTCCCTGTAGTTCTCAAGTGTAAAAATTAAAGTGGTTTTTGTTTTCATCCTTCATTCATTTTCTAAGTTATTGTACCAAACCCAAGAAGTTCAGAGACTTCTGTATGGGAGGGTGCACTCTTTCAACACCAACTCTTTCAACACTCTCTGAACCAGGATGGTTCAGAGAGATTTCCTATCAGAACAGCTGAACTCTGGAATCGCCTGCATTCAACTGGTCAGGTTATGTCTTCTTAAAGTTTAATTACTTCTCATGATAACTTTGGCAGGTCAAACACATGACATATATTTCCAGATTCTCTATTTTTCCATGAATAGTAAGGTAGATAGGTATTTCTTTACTAAAGTTTATGAGAACTCATTACTAAACCTGCAAGATCTCTACTGGGTTAGGTCTTACAGGTATGTCCAATGCACAGACATGAAGAGGGAGAAACAATTGCCTGCTCCTACTTTAAAAAATGGTGGTAGTAGCCACAGTGTTGCTGTCCACCTTTTTCATAACAGCCTAGTAACTTCAATTTACACAAATGAAGTAGGTCTGTTTTTTTCCCTTTTCTGCTGACAGGTTTTAAACTGAAATATTTTACCTCACAGGAGGGTGTCTGGCTTAACAGGCTACTGGCAGGTTGATGTATCATGCTCCACCCTCACATGGTATTTTAAACTTGAGCACAAATGATGCACTAACACAGCCATGGAGTTCTAAACTGAGGTTTGTCTGTTCCCTGTCCCCTTTGGTCTCCTTCTTAAGCAACTAAGAAACCAGAAGGTTTTGATAAATATTTCATCAACCCACCTATCTTTATGACTTCTGACACCTTAGTTTGGTGCACAAATAAGTGCTTAAAGTGAAAAGAAACACTTAAGAGGATTTGAAAAAAGAGATAAATTACTTCTCTTTTGAAAAATAATGGTTTTAGGGAAGCTGAGCTAATACAGACAACTTTGGTAGATGACAGAATGCATAATTTTACCTTGCCTCTGTTGTATTAAAGGGAAGCCAAGCCTTTAAATAGGATAAACATAAAAATAAGATTATATCTTGTTTTCAAAAGAAGCAAATCAAATAATTTTGTGCCAATGATCATGGAGTATTGACAGGATCAGGTATCCAAAATTCAGCCTACTCACTGTTTTAATATAATTTTTAGAAATGTTTTGTAGCCTAGCATCTAGTTTAAGAGTGGAACAATTATTAACCTAGTGCCAGAATAATAATAATAATAATACTCAGAGGAGTAAAATCAAGCAAGCCAGAAAGAGAACAAGCAGGTAACTGCCCTGATAACCATGACAGGGAATTTCATTAATGAATCTACCTTTTCACTATGTCATCCCCATCATTCTGTTTGTTCTATAGGGGCCCTGATAATTAACGGCAGTTTTGTATCCAGTGCTCTTCACAAGAAAAAATGCATAGTCTCTTGCCTTACCCAGGGTACAGGCTCCTAAACAAGCAAAGGAGTTACTGTTGACTTTTCCACAAGAAAGTAAATTTTGGCTAGGGATGCTTAACTCTTTTAAGAAACCGTAACTTTCTTGTTATTGTTAAGATAACAGAATCTGAAGGAAATGGGAAGACTTAACAAGGCTTAAGTTAAATGGATTCATGTTCCTTAAATCCAGATTGTCCTACAATGGCATTTTAAAGATCATCACTCTGGTCATATACTTCACTGCAAATTGTTGCAAGTCCTCCCTAGGAAAATGTGGTCTAGTGTTAAACACTGTGTCAGATATTCTATGTCTAGCAAAAATACATTTGCATAATCACCTGTTCAACTGCAATGGAATCTAGTAATGCTATCTCAGGAAAATTTAAATCATAGTCTAGAATTAATACATACATCTCCCTAGTCAGCTTAAGTAAATCAAGGACTACTTTACTCCAGGGGACAATTTTTTCTGTCCCACCATATAGGTTTCTTTGGACTGTCAGAGCCTGTATTTTTGCACATGTGAGAAAGCCTGGATAAATTCTCCAATGGCACTATTCAGGAGCAATATCAAATGTGTCTAGTCTGTCTCTGGGATTTTTCAGTCCTTTGATTTATCTTTCAGTTATCTGTTTTAAAATATTTTTTTCAGTAACATTACCATCTCCGCCATTTTGATAATCTGAAGTTTCTATATGAATTCAGGCCTTGATTTTCTTTTGGGGCTTGAAAAGGATTGTTCTGGGTAGGCTATAGTACCAGTAATCATATCAACATCCTGAACTTCTGCAACCTACACTTTTTCTGTAATGGAACAGTTTTAAAAATCAATTTGATAGTAACTCAAGGTTTGGATTTTATTCCATTTTATCAAATGCTCTAGAAAATATTTATGCAGCAACCAAGTTTCCCTCAGCTTGTAATTAGTTTGCAAATCATCAGTTTTTCATTTAAAAATAGTAGCCATACTTTCAGGGAGGTGCTTTGCTGAGCTGATCTTGCAACTGTGCTGCGTTGTTTACAGTTGAAACTGGTCTTCTGTAAATAAAGACATGAACCTTTTTGTCATGGACTAAACACAAACCCAATTTTTTTGCATTGGACTAAGCTTTTGTCAGTGGCCAGAGTGAGTAAAGTGCTGATTTACTATTCTGACCATATTGCTTTATGAGAGTTTTACCAGTTCACTCCTTTAACCATTCTGTAATCAGCTTATTTTGCACTTTGATACTGAGTTTCCTTGGATCTGCACCCTAGTGAGTTTGAGATTTTAGTTCAATAACCTGGTCTTCTATTAAAAAAAAAAATAGAGTAAATGAAATGAAATAACAACCCTTAGGACATTTTAGTCTGGGAGTAGACATTTTACTATTTCATGTATTTAAATAGAAAGAACCCACCTTCCTTTTTTTTCTAACAGTGCTTGCAGCCTGTTCTTTTAGTTAATTTGGTTCTTTCTGCCTAAGTTGAGCTTTTTTATAGGAACCTGAACACTTTTTTATAGGAACCAGATTTGTTAGATTTTCATCTGCTCTCTATTCTTCAATACCTAGGAAGTCTTCAAACTTCCCTGTGTTTGAATCCGTGACCCATCAATAATGTCATGCTTTTAATGAAGAGAAGACTTTGTATCTGCAAATTTCAGCTTCAATTTTTTTCTTTAGCAGTTTACTGTCTACCTTCACCTCTGTTTTGCAGATATTTTTAATTATATTTTATTACCTCTTTCTTTTCTTTTAATGCTGGTAACACTGTCTTTGACATCCCACTGACTCAGTGCTCTAATTCTCAGCTTAAACTTAATAAATGTCCCATTTACTTTCAGGTTGACAGTCTATTTATCTTCTGATGATGGGCAATACTGCCAGAAAAAAAAAAAAATCCAAGGAAGTCATGCTGCAGTTAGCCTCTCTGGCTGTGCTATGCATACTTCACTGGTGCCTGCAAACTTTCATGAACTGATATGAACGAGTGTGTGTCTTTAATCTTTTTTCATCTGACAGATATTGTGCTATTTTTCATAGACTGTGTAAGTCTGTGGTCTCTATCGAAGTGGCTTTGATTTTGTGCTATTCTGCCTTAGGTATCTCTTCTGTAGTCTGGATTTTCAGTCTTATTTATACTTTAAGATGTTGTCCATTTCCATAAGCATTATTCTTGAGGGAATGATTCCTGCTGCTTAGCACATTCTGCTTATGAGATCAGGTTAATCCATGTCTCCCATCTATCCTAGTAAGCTACACAGCATTGGGGCATGGACCTGAAAGCTCCCCTTTGCTTGTTTCTACTGTTAAGTGGTGAGCCTGATCTCTGTCAGAGTTTAACCCTACCTGTAGAAGGGTGAGTAGCCTGAGTCAAGCTCTGTTTTCAGTAGGCAGTCTGCACATGGCCAGTCTGGTTTTAGAGATAAAGTAGAGAAGCTGTATGGAGGCAAGTCACACTGTGCCGTTTGACCATAGGATGAGAAAATGGTGCCTGGTCCACTGTGATTCCTGGCCTAAAACTAGACTTTGAGGTAATTTTCTATAATTTCTCCCCCTTGCCAAATTTTATTAACAATCTGGTCTTCGTCACAGATTGCATTAGTTAAGACTGACAGCTAAATAAAGTGAAAATCCTTTACACTTTCTTTAGGTAACCTTCTATTTAATATATCCCCCCCAGAAGACAGATCAGTACTCAAATTTTTGCAATGTAGTTTCATAGTTGGCATCTTTTATCTGAGCTAGCTGAAAATTACTGAGCACATGAAATGCATTAAAATCTGGTGTTGTCAGTAATAGGGTTATTTTTTGATGGTATTCTCTGACATGGGCAATTGACATTGATTGCAAATGCAGAATGAGACAATCTGATTCTCTTTGTCAGTTGTTTTCATTCAGTGACCTGTCAAAAACTGGACCTTGACACAGTTTTAACTAAGTAATAAGTATTCTCTTCTCTAAAACTATTTCAAATTGTGTACCAGCGATCTTCAATTCTATAGTTGTGCACGCTTCCACTAGAATTTACTCTTGTTTTGCAATTTCTATTTGTAATATGGTGCTTGACAAGGGTCTCCAAGCACTGGGCATTATAGTACTCAGTTATTGCAAATAATCTGCACAATACAACTGTTCCCAAAGCTGATCCACTTAAAAGCACAGATCCCAAATTGTGCTACCTGTCTGAAATGTTCTTTTTTGTGGAGGGTTGTGTTTCAATCTGTAACTAAAATAATGAGGGAAGGTACTGTGTTGCATTGTCATATTTCAGTTCAGGAAGGCTGGGAAAAAACCCTGAAGCTTTCCACATCACTGCATCTGATCTGCAAATGGATCATCAATTTTAATTCCTTACAAAATAAAATAGAAAAAATAGATTTAACAGATATTTCTTATGTGTTCCCTTTCAGCCGTTATATTTGAGAAACGAAATGTTATACTAAACCAAAATTTGCTTTAATTCGAAAATCTGTAAATATGAGTACTTAGATGTTTCTAGGCCAGGACCCTAGCTTTCCTAAGTTCACTCTATTGCCAACAGAGGGAGGGGGGCAGGCATTTCCTGAGGGGAATTATTTTAAGTACTCTAGCTAATAAATGCCATTTGAATTCACCATCCCGAACCAAGATGAGTATTATTTAACTCAAGCAGTGCTTGCTACCTGTAACGAAAGACATCATCTAATCCAGCCTTCCCAAACAGGAGACTTTACAGACTCGTCTATTATCTTGGTGTTTCCTTTGGGGTTAGCTTAGTTTTAGACATTTAGATGTCAAGATTGCATAGTCATTGATATGCTGGCTAAACATTGTTTAGAGTTCCACATAGGAACTCTATTTCTATATTGATAGGCAAATCTATATTGGTTTCATTTTGTTGAGTGGGAGAATTTATTCCTTACAGCACATTTTCTTCAACAACAAAATCTAAATAACTACACTGTATTCTAATATTTCTGTGATATATCATATTAAAGACTGGGAGAGGTTAATGTTTTTGTTAATTCTGTCTGTGCGTTGGTCACAGCTCCCTGTGAAAATTTATGTTGTATTGGTCATTTAATGACCAATTGTTTTCTGGATGCTTTAATTCCCCAATGTGAGGAAGCACTTGTTGAAAAAAAACCAAACCAAACCAAAAACAAAACACAAAGAAAAAGCTCCAAGTACACTACCTCTTTATTATAGCAGAAGTGTCAAGAAAAGCATTAGAATATAATTGTTATTGAGGCGTGATCTAAAGAAAGATGTGTGACCATAATTTCACTTCCCTGGAGAGGGTTGGTCAGTTCACTGAAGTATGGAGGATATGAGTGATTCATCACTCCTTGCCACCATGCACGTGTTGTTATCAAAGCAAATAAAGTTGTATTGCTATCTGGGGAGCAGAAGTTAGGACATGTAGTTGATAAGAGTTTCATATGTGGTTATTTCTATGTGATTTATCTATAATTGTAAATATTTTATTGCTTTTCACCTCTTTTTAAACTACAAATGATGTATTGTGAAATAAAACTAGTCTAGCCGATTACTCTATTTTATAGTAAATTTCTTCCTGTTTTTTCTTTCATGGACAATTGATTTTTCTAGTAGTGTAGATAGATGTCTGAACTTTTTGTTGGTAGCTAAATTATCATACATGTTGTGATCCTGTTGCTTTTGCCAATGCTGCAGCAGCATCTGGTGACACGGTGAAAGCTGAGGAAGTGAAGTCTTCCCATCTTCTGAATTTGGATAAGTTTTTGAAATGCCATCTTGCATCTCAGAAATGAGCTCTGCAGGGAGTTATGCAAAAGTTTTTCATTTTGCTCCTGCTGCACTGCCATAGTCTAGTCATGTCAAAAGAAATAAATTTGTGCTATGCTTTTTGACTTGAAACAGCTCTTCTGTTCAGAGATGTTTGCAGAGGTGGTTTGATAAACTATGGTTAGCTCTGAGCTCTTTCCTCCCCCGATGAACAAGTAATGTAATCTTCAAGCAGTTTGAACTAGTATAATGAAGAAACTCTTAAGCAAAACCGGTTGTGCTGACATAGCCGTGTTCTCTTGCTTGACATTTTACATGATCCTACCAGTCTTTCAAAGCTGTGTGTAAGCTCTGAGACCACTGTGGCTTATCTTTTATAGTTAGTAAATCATGATAGTTATGATAGATCTACGTTGTTTAAACCCTTTTTTTTTTTTTTTTGAATGCCTTTCTTCTAGAAAAGCTAGCAAATTATTCAAATTATTTTAATGATAGTGAAAAATTTTGAAATGGAGTATCTAGACCAGTGCTGATTCTGGAGATATGTATTTCTTTAATTCAAGGCTTGTTTGATTAAAATACTTATATATGTGATTCAAATAGTAAATGGAGGACTATGAATACACCAGAGAATATAAAATCCTACCATGAAATGTTTTCATGATGAGTTCTTATTTTGAATTCAGATTTACTTATTATCATGAAAATTCACATATAAAACATATTTTGAATTCATTACAAAACTGCCTCCAGTTTTTATACCAACAAAATTAATTGATTTCAGTGGAATTACTCCAGGTTTATACTGATTTAGTTGAAGGGGAATAAGTCTTTTAGACTTAGAGTAGTTAAAAAAAAAAAAAGGCAGCAAATTGTATGTAGTAATTAGAGGAATAAATGGAAATGTTTTAGTGTGTTCTAAACACTCAAGGTCCATAACTTTCTCAAGGGAATAATCCAGTGGAGCCACTAAAAGTTAATGTATACCTCTTAACTTGTCTTAATTACTGAGTACTTACATATAAAAGAACTTTTATAAAATCTGAAGGAGGTTAACCAACAATGTGAGCCAAACAAGAGATGTACAAGCCATTGGCTGCACTTCTGCAAGCAGGTAAGCATGGCTAAAAGCTCTCAGTGGCACAATTTCCTTCTTCCACTTCCACAGCTTTTCCTTGTGGCAAGGTGGCCTCTCTCCTTTTGTTGTTGAAAGCACTGGTGCTTGCTGAACCTTAAATTAAGGTAATTCAATTTGCTAACACTGGAGAGAACCATCAAGTGTGTTTTGTTTCTGGTTTCGTTTTACTATGTTGGTGTTAGTTCCCCGAGAAGTCCAGTAGTCAGTTGATCAGTGGTGCTATCTCACTTTTGTATAAAAATTCTTCCAGTTCAGCAGGAGATGGTACTGGAATATGTTGCCCTATATAAAGTAACTTGGTTTGCTGTCTGTTTGTGAAGTGACAGCTTTTGCTGAGTTTTGGCTGGTAGTAACTTGCTGCTGTCTAGTAATGAGAAGGTATCAGCAAAAGTGAGGAGGTTTTCTCTCTCTTAGATCAAAAGTACCACTGACCAGCTGACTTGCCTCTCTGTATTATATTAGCACCTTACTCTTCAGCCATAAATACAGATTTAAGCTAGTTTTCTGTTTTCTTATTTTAAATAAATATTTTTTAATAATAAGTGGGTAAGTGGAGTGACAGTTGACAAGTAACAGCACAGTGATCCCACACTCTTAGTAGCCAGAAAACATGCACTCATCTGTGCCCAGTGAGCCCAGACCTTCACACTTTGTCCAGAAACACTTGCAATCCATCTCTAGCACTTGTCTTGTGCCTTGGTAGGGCCACAGGTTTCTGATACTCTTCAGAAAATTAAAAGGCCAAGCTAATAAGGACCTGGCTGCATTGTATGTCCTGGCATTGTTATTTCTAAGAGTGTGGTGCTGGCCCCTGGGCTGCTTTTCCTAGGCTGGCAGAGTTTCTTTGCCCGGGCTGCATGCCGTGTCTTGTTTGTGCAGCCCTTCACTTCAGAACACAGAGCACAAGTAGAACCAAGAGATATTGTGTGGTTTAGATGTGTCCAGTGGTTCAGGTTTAAGAGGCAAGTAGCATCATGGGTTTTATACCTGGTGATGGAATTATGAAAATCAGAGAAGTTTAAATGTTTTTAACATTACACAATGACATACTTCATTATATGTTCATGTGGTGCTACTTTGTTGTTCCTTGTGTTTTATGTTTCAGCATTTCATAACATGTCTGAGTATTCTCAATACCTTCTATGACATAAAATGTATCATAAGAATAATACTGGTTACCAAGGTACAGAGCTTCAAATACCTGAAATTTCAATCTTGTCAGTGCTGCAGTCTTGGTGTGTGACCATGAACAAGTTATTCACTGTATGCCTCAGTTTTTCTTTCTGCAACAGTTGTTGCAGAAATGCCATATAAAAATATGTGAAGTGTTTTTTCTCCTGGGGATGTTAAGAATAGTCATAATAATGATTAATTATCAAATTGGGAAATGGAAACCACCTTCAGACTTTTAAGGAAGTTCATATGAACATAATACATACCGAAACATCTTAGAGCACTGCATCCATTTTTACTAATTTATATTAGACAAAGTAATTGCATTTCCTGGAGTCATCGATGAGACATTAGCTATTGGCTAGCATGTGAAATAAAGAAGCTTTACTAGAAAATCTGATGTACTTGAAGGTGGTTTAAGTAACAGACAACTGTAAGAATCATAGAATTGTGGGATGGTTTGGGTGGGAAGAGACCTTAAAGATCATCTAGTTCCTAACCCCTGCCTTGAGCAGAGACACCTTCCACTAGTCCAGGTTGCTCACATCTCCATCCACCATGGCCTTGAACACTTCCAGAGATGGGGTATCCACAGCTTCTTTGGGAAACCTCTTCCAGTGGCTCACCGCTCTGACAATGGTGTTTTCCTAATCTAGACCTACTCTTTTTCAAGCCATTCTCCCTTGTCCTTGTAAAATGTCCCTCTCAGTTTTTCTTGTGAGCTCCCTTCAGGTACAGGATTGTTGCCATGAGGTCACTTCAAAGCCTTCTCTTTCCCAGGCTGAAGAGACCAAATTCTCTCAGCCTTTCCTCACAGGAGAGGTGCTCCATCCTTCTAATCATCTTCATGGCTTTTCTTTGGACTCACTCCAACAGATCAATTTCCTTGCTGTGCTGGAAAGCCCAGAGCTGGATGTAACACTCCAGGTGAAGTGTTAGAGTGGAGCAGAGGAGCAGAACCCCCTCCTTCTCCCTGCTGGCCACACTGCTCTGGATGCAGCCCAGGACACATTTGGCTTTTTGGGCTGTGAGTGCACATTGCCAGATCACCTGCAGCCTCTCACCCAAGTCCTTCTCAGCAGGGCTGCCCTCCCTCTGCTCATCCCCCAGCCTGTCTCAGTGGCAGAGGTTGCCCTGACCCAGGTGCAGCAGCTTGAGCTTGGTCTTGTTAAACCTCATGGGATTCACATGGACCCACTCCTTGACCTTGTTCAGATCTCTCTGGATTGCATCCGACCCTTCAGGTGTATCAGGCACACCACTGAATTGGTGCCGTCTGCAAATTTGTGATCAAATTTGTTGATCCTTCTATGTCATTAATGAAGATATTAAATATCATTGGTCCCAACACAGACTCTTGAGGGACACCACTACTCACTGATTTTATTGATTCTGCTGACCCTATCACATCCCTCTGAATGTGACTGTCCAACCACTTTCTTATCCATCTAACAGTTCACTCATCAAATCCATCTGTCACCAATTTAGAGAGAAGGACATTGGAGAGGACCATGTCAAAGGGTCCTTTCTCTAGATCCTCCTGTCTCTCAAAGCTTTCCTCTTTCTAGATCCTCCTTCAAATAGTAATTGTGTTGGGAAAAAGTGTTGAGGGAAGAGGATTCTATCATAAAAAAATAATTGGAACACTGGATTATAATTATTATTTTATAAATAGAACTTTGTGATACAGAGGCAGTTGTCATGCCTTTTAAAGATTAAATTGTTGTAGTACTCACCACTGCTCTCAATTCTATAGTAGATATTATATTTTTACTGCTTTTTTCTTAATAGTTCTAATGTATTGTAATTATTTCAATTTTTTCATGGGCTCACATGCGCTAACTGATCTTTCTGTAGCTGTAAAAAGGGAGCATGTGGAGGCGAAGGAAGATTGTTTCAGGACTGTTGGATGAAATACTTCCATGATGATGGAGATTTATTATGTCATAATCAACAAATAATTATTCCTTTCTGCTATTGATAGGGTCTGAGGAGAGTAGGCTGGATATGATTCATTGTTCCCTTTGAAGTTGCTAACAAAATCTAGAACTATTAAGCATAATTTAACAGTTTAACATTTGAGAGGTGTCCCCCGAAGAGCATATTTGGGCCTTTTGCAGACTGAGACACGTAACAAACCAAACTTATGGTGCAATTGACATTGGAAAAATTGTGTCAGAGTTGACATTCATAGAAATACTAGTTCTACTGTTCCTTAAAAGAGCATTGTAAATATATTCATCTAGTCATTAAAGGTAAACATGTCTCAAAAGAGAAAGTCAGAGATCTCTGTGTTGGGATGAAAATGCTTTTATTTAGGTATGGTATCTTTTTACCAGGGTTGCACATACCCATATTGTATGTGACTTGGAAGGTCTATGATGATGATTTTCCCAGAGTAAGGAAAAATCGGTTTACTTCATTCAAGTAAAATAATTAACATTTTTTCTCAATAAACAGTGGCAGGGCAGTGGTCTGTCTTCTCTCAATCTAACTTTTTAAATTCACTTTTTGGTACTCTGCAGGAAGTGTTTTGTATTTGAAATAGATGTATTTTTTTTTTCTGAGTCAGAAGAAGTTAGGTTTGTTCATAAAAAGAAGTGGGCATGAGAAGCATGACAGGTATGACACAGATTTTGATCTGGAAAATTTAGATTTCAGCTGTAGCGTGATCTGAAAAACTTTTAGTAAAACCGATGCAGATTCAAAAAAGACAGAAGGTATTTAGATACCTGGGTCTGAAGTGAATTTTAATATCCAAATCTAAAACTGAAAATCTGCAGTTAGCTGCCATCTAACCACTGGATTAAGTAGGAAGATTTGGGCTTCTTATTTAAGTTAAAATGCCCTGGCTACATAGAAACACACTAGTGAGCTTTTCCAGGACCATCCCAATACTGACCACATTGCAGCTGGGAGTCTACACCAGATGCAAGCCAGGTGATGTTCAGGAACAGTTGGGTTCAGTGTATAATTTTAAGAAAATCAGTTGGCAGTGTAAAAATGTACCTGATGCATGGTAATGCCTGTATATTCCTATCAAAATGTGGCTTTTGAATTAGTATCAAACTCCTAAAATAAGTCAATAGAAGAACAATTTACTATTTTAAAGAATGACCTGTTTCAAAAAAATTACTTAGTTTTTAAGCTTGGGTATAGTTCTTTTCTTTAACTAAGCAGATTCAAGTTTACACTTTTCAAAATCTGTCTTTTATACTGTTAGATGAAAGGCTCCTCTGTATATAAATTGTGGTCTCCACTCTTGCTGTTGGAAATGCCAAAACTGAGATTTGCTGTGTCAAAGACAGACACCTCCAGTCTGACGAGTGAGAACACAGGAATAAAGTTCAAGGTTCTGGTTTCAGAACATTTTCTTGAGTTCCTCCTGAGTTAGGGGGGTAGAGAATATAGATAAAGGGCTGGTCTTTTCTTCCTAAATGCATTGTAGTAGGAATATAATAATTTTAGGTAACTCACAGCTCAGGGCTTCACTGGCTTCTGCTAAAATACCTCATTTTCCCCATGTACTACTTAAGGAACCTGGGAACTGAGTAAGAGATTTTTGATTTCACTCCAAGAAGCAGAAACAAAAAAATTATCTCAGTTTGGCAACTAACTTTTAAACACTGACATTTCCTCCTGGTCATGGTCTTGTTGCTTGCTGATGGATGGCATCAAACTTAAAAATGCCAGAAAGAAATACGTTTTTTGAGGATTTTTTTTTTCCTTGGGTAGTGACAGAATCTGCTGAAAAGGAACAACAAAGACCCCAGGATTTAAATCCTGACCTGAATATTTTTGAAAGCCCATCTTTAAATTAGCAGGGTTGTTGAATGCAACATTACTGTTTTGTTTGTACAACACTTTACAAAACATCCATAGCTTGGTGGTGCTTGCAGGTCACACAAATATTCACAAAGTACTGTAGTACAATGTACCCATGCTACTTATCCATGAATTATTTAACCTGCAGCTCTTTAGTACAGTCATTCTTGGCATGTATTATCTGTGGCCTTTCCTGAGCAGAGGCTATTAGTAATATTGAATGTAGCCCAACAGTATTCTAGCACTCAGATATTGGTTGTTCCTTTCTGAGAATTTTTAGTATAGATATAGTGAGTTTATCTTATTTAATTTAATAATTGTTATTTAATGGTGTTTTAATACGCTGTGTGAATTCTCAGAGTGTATTCTATTAACTTGATAGAGGGTATTGTTTAGGTTGTTTGGAGTGCTGTGTATTTTTTCACAGTTGCTACTTTTCTTTTTCCTTTTGTTGGCTCTAAAAATGGTGTGTGTTGGTTCTGATCCTGCACAGTTTGCTGTTTGTTACCTGTCTGCAAGGGAAGGGGTGAATGTTGTCACTTGCTTGTGGACATGGCTTGAGTAAATGCCATAAGATATTACAGAAAGATTTGTAACACCTAAATGTATTATTCACAATGTGGTATTTTTACAACCAGATCTCAGTTATAATATCCTTTTCTGAGTCCATCTGTAAATGGGAATGAGAAGCAGTAATTAGTAAAGAGGGCTTTAATAAAAAGGAAAAAAAACAAGATCAGAAGTGGCTTTCAGAAATAATAGATTTTTTTTTTCCTTCAATTTGAAAAAAAAATTCCAAGTAGATTGCTTTCTTTAGGCAGGAATCATCCTGCATCAAGAACTATTGAAATGAAGAGATGGAAAAAATTAAAAGTCACAGAAATCCTTCAAAACAGATTTTTAACCACCACACACCTATTCACATATGCACTCCTTAACTCCTACAAACTATCTCACTAATTCAGTACTACCTGGAAAGCTGTGGCTTGTGAGAAATGGTTAGCTAAGAGAAGGCAAGTATTCAGTGCTGCAAACTCCATGTTTAACCTGGCAAATCAATTTATTGGTTGCTAAAATCTCTAATATGAAGACTACTACAGTGCTATGAAAATATTGTAGCATTTTAAAAGATAAAAGCTTCTTCTAGTATACAGGGAAGAAGATCTTGTGAGTATGATTTTGAGACAAGCAGTCACTGAGCACCAGACCATTTATGTCAGAATTTTCCATTAAAGGCTTTAAATGGCTGCTTCAAATCAGGTCATGAGAAAAACCATAATTCCACACAAGGGCCTTCAGACACTACATTATGTATTTGAAAAATTAGTGTTCAATAAAGGCAGCAAAGTTGCCTGGTCTATGATGAGAGTTTATATAGTTTTAAGTAGTAATGTGAGGATACAGTACTTACCTCTGCTTTTTCAGACTTGCCAATGTGGCTATCGTTACTGACAGCTTGACATGATGTTAGTTATTTAAAGTGTCAGATGAGAGTGGCTGATGCCATGGTACTGCAGCGCTCACATTTGTTGGAAAATTAGATGGTGATATTTTTTTAAAAAAAGGCCTAAACCCCCCAACAACCCAGCTGCTTAAGCCTCTGACTGCTTAGGGGTTTTTTTCTGTGCTGGGTGTACAATTTGAGTGAGCAGTAGTGAACATGCCTGAGGTGTTAAGAGAATGATGCGTTTTCTGTAGGCATGAATACGCTTAAATAAAACAGGAACACCTTCCTGTCATTTGTTGTCTTCCAGAAAGAATTTTTTAAAGGAAATGGAAGCCAATTAGCCCGGAAGTTTAACCTCTTTTAGCTTAGCTTCTTTTATGGGAGCTTTTTAACCTTTTAAATAAATCATTTTCTTTCTTTTCTCCCCTCCCCTCTGAATCGGTGAGCAGCATTTCTCATGCTGGGCCCAAGGAGCAGGCTGCTTAAATTCAAGAATGATTTTGAGGGGATAAAGTGTACAAGATTTTGAATTCTTGCCATAAGTCCCTGGCAGACAGCCAGGAAACCTCAGAGGAATAGGACTAATGAAGGGAGGGTAAAGGAGATCTGGAGTCTGTGGCTGGTAATGCAGTATTCATTTAATTGGGAGCAGGTATCGGTGCAAACTTCTCCATTTTAATTGGAAAGAGAAGGAGGGTGTTAAGGAAGACGGAGAAAAATAAGAATGCATAAAGTTTTCAAGCTGAGGAGCCAAAGGCAGGCCTGTATATGGCAGAGAAAGAACTCAATTTAGGGCAATTTGCTCTGCAAGCTGGGCTGCAATCTCCCCTGGGGATAGGGATGAGGAAGAAAATGAAACCAAAAGAGAACTTGATAAAATCACCTAGCACAGACAATCTCAGTAGAATAGGTTTTACTGAGTTAAATCTGCCCCAATCAATGTGATTCTTTTCATATAAGTTACAAATAAAAAGCCACAAGATTACAATAAAAATCGAGGATGTACTGCTGCTGATGTAGCACATGGGAGTCTTAAGGACTTGTTGTGCAATACGGGTTTTTTGCAACCATCATGTTTGGTTTTTGCTTTGTTTCCTAGCTAGGAGGGAAAGGCCCTCATCTCTGCCTCCTCCCTAACCTTTTATTATCTTTAAACTAAGGTTAGTAGTAATGTGTGAACCTTGCAGAGCATAATTTTCAATGCTCTGCAAAGCTGAACATGCTTTAGTCCTGATGGTTGCCAAACCCGCAGATTTTTCAGATACTCTTTTCTTGCCTTTACACATGACAGAAATTAAAATAAGGAAAAGACACTTCTAACCCATTCCACCTCTTTCCACCCATTCTTGCAGCTGGGCATACAGAAAAATGAGAGTAAGTGCCTGCATTTTCATGATGCAGAGGAAAGGCGTTATGTTGCAGTTTTCTATACTGTCCATATGCAGTGTCTTTCTCAGTACAGATACTTAGTGTATCAAGTGCCAAACAATTATTCATTCTCCATCTGAGGACTAGCCTGAGTGGATTTTCCTTTTATTCTCAGTAGAGTGTTAACCTAAATATTTGGTGTTTAACAATCTCCTGGGAAATGGCACTGAGTGATGTGTGTCTGAGGTGGACAGCTGCTCTTTTGTCTGCACTGTCACACAGCTAGAGAGATGAGGTGGTTCCTGCAGGGTCTTCAGTTGTGTGGGTAGGTTTGTACCAGAAGAGAGATAATGTGAGATATGCAGCTCTGAGGGTCTGGAGGAAAGAGCAGAAATTGGGGTAGGGAAAACGCAGAAGCAGGCAGCAAGATGATGACTTGTAGTTACAAAGGATCAGCTGAGATCTGTAGCTGTAATTAGGTGCTTTTCTTTGTCATGCTGCTGCAGCACTAATTTTACCTCATTAACTTACGAAGGGAAAGGTAGGAAGAATATAAACAGGAACAACATTGCTACCTGAAATGCACATGGTTCCTGCAATACGTGGGTATTGCTGGCTTTAGCTTTGTTTCCTACAGATGCTTTCCATTAGCTTGCTGGTAAATGGAATGGTAAATGGAATGGTAAATGTCCAGCCACTGGACATTTTGATGAAAATATGGAAACCTTAAAAGTCTGAGGTTCCTACAAGTTTTGTGAAAACAGTTGGCTAAGTAGAGAAGAGAGACTCAACCTGAACATCTCTTTTGAGATGATTACTGCTCACTCTTAACTTCTGGAGGCAATGGTCAGTGAGAGCTAGTCCACAGAAGCCAGCCTCTACACAGGTTAAACCCATGGGCAGCAGGACAGCACAAAGAAGAGAAGGTGATAGCAAATAGATGGCACCAGGCAGAAAATGACTGGTCTGGGAACTTACTTCTGCCTTGGGGACAGGGATGTTGAGGAGACGCTGGGTGCTCCACTGTAGCTCCTGAAGCTTCTTCAGTGTCATCACTGCGAAAATTCATAGACAACATGAAACAACTCATGGAACAAGCTTGGCTGTGCTTGTCTTGAGATGTCTTATGCACTGATTTCCAAAGCCAACTTATGCCTGTGTTTCTGTATCCATGTGAATATGTGCATTCAATTTTGAGCTGCGGCTGAATAGGATAAGGAGATTTTGTCTCAACAATGGAGAATGACAATGGAATTAGGGGGATTTTCTAAAGAAGAAATAAAGCATTTTTTGTATCTAGTATATGTATATGGTTATGAAAGATCAAATGGAAAAAAAGCATTTGAGTTTCTTATGCATGAATTTCACATGCAGAGAACTTACATGTAGAAGTTTATATGATGGTGCAGATAAAACAGTGTATTTTAGTACTGAAAAGGCTAAATTCTAACTGAGGGTAAAGTTCTTGTTGAAATGTGTGTCCACAAGTACGTGTCAATGGCATGTGGGTATATATGTTAATTTTATATAAATAAATGTTATATTGAATTCAAATTTTATTTCCTTTCCATTTAAAATAAATAAGACAATAAGAGCACTAAATTTTACGTAGGACTCTCAGCCTCTGCATTATCTTGTTACATTTGCAGGGACATTTAAGAGAACTAATACATCATATGTTGCAAAAAAGACTATTTAAAGTTACAGTAGAAAGATGGGAGGAAAACCCTGTATTCTGTTAGTGATGGTAGAAGTGATGGTGGAAGTGAATTTATTCCTTTCTTATCATATTGCTTAAAAATTCACAATCATCTGTGATAGTAAGCTAGATTCTGTTTTTGTGTAATGACTACAGCACTGTCAGACATAGCTACATTTATATGATCTGACATGCTGTCTTTTATTTTAAACACAGCACTTAATGAAAAGACTGGGAGCAAAATTCTTGTCTTGGAGACAGCAAAAAAACCTTAGCTTAAGTCTTATTTCACTGGTGTAAGTGAGAGGAAAATTTGACCCAAGGCTTCCTAAGTAGTAATTATGGAAAATTATTTTGACACAAGGTAAAAGATAGTCATACAGTTGCATTTTCCAGCATATGTGGAAGGTTTTAAACTAATTGGAATTTATTGAGAGACAAATCCCGAAATTCCGTCCGTGCTTTTCTTTTACATTAACAGACTGTAAAATTCACTAACTGCAAACTTCCACCAGAGATATTAAAAAAGAGTATAATATTTTGTATCTGTGAAGAGCATTAACACCTTTAGTTCTGTGAACCCAAGAGTGACTTTGAAGATTAATTTGGTGTTTGCTTAGTTATGAGAAGAGATACTGGTAGTGAAAATGATAACTTTTTTCTTTTTATTCAGCTTTCAGTCATTTGGTCCTGTTTTGTTTTGCATCGAACATCTGCAGTTTAGTTTATCAGCACAAAATAATATCCATAATTACAGAAAAACCTTTCCTGCTCTTTTTCTCTTATATTGACATCTCTTTCAGCTTTAAAATCTCCCTCTAATTTGTTGTACTATTTATTGACTGTTCTCGCCTTTCAAGTGAGGGAACTTAAAGGATTCCTTCTTTCTTTGCACAGAATGTATTCCTTCTGATTTCTTAAGTCAGTTTCTGAATTAGTAGAAATAGTCTCCCACTGAGTATAAGGTGTTTTATCAACCCACATTATCATTCCTGTAGGTAATAGGAAAGATACTATTTTTGTCTTAACACTACTACCATCCAGCATAAGATTTGTTACCTATCTTTACAGCTTTCAAAAAATTTGCTTTTTATATAACTGTACATATGGTTGCATGGACATTCAAATGATTGCCTTTCCTGTGAGTAATTTTTCCTATGTATTTTCCTGTGGTGGGTGTGAATGAGTCCGTTTGCTTTGGCATTACCCATCTGGTGTCTGTGCAATGGACAGTACATGTGGCAAAATAAGGATACATGGTAAAGGCACCTTGGGTTTAAACTATGTCCTACTCTTTCTTAGTCTTGCACTTATTCTGTAAGGCTTTTTCTGGATAGTTTTAAATCTTCTTTTGTCTATGACTCTTTTGTTATTATTTTTTAAAGTTTTTATCCTGTTCATGGTTTTCTTGGTGGATTTCTTAAACTGCTTCATAAATAGTGGCAAGTTATACTTTTATCAAATAGTCATACTAGAAGTCTTTATTGTCTCAGAGAAAAGCCTCTCAGAAGATGCTTGAGAATCTGAAGTGTTAAGAGGCAGAAGAGGTAAATTTGTGAGATCTATCTCAGATCTGAGTAGCTTTGAGCATCTGGGTGGTGTCCAACCCAGCCTTTTCTTCCAGCCAGAAAAAGAGTGTCTTACAGCTCAGTGACTATGTTAAGAGATCAAGCCCCTATGCACAGCCTTGCAAAAACTGTTTCTCTAATGTCATACTATTCTTTGCATTCTTTGAACTTCCATCTTCAAGAGGATGAGAAGTACAGAGAGTCTCATGAAACATGCTTTTGAATTTCCTTCTGTGATGAGAGGGCAAGACAAGAAAATCTTGGGCCTTTTCACCAAATAAATGTTTAGTTGCTTTGAATTTTCAAAATACAGATTTTTTTGTGTTGCATTGTCTTCCATTTCTAGAATATCCTGTTCTTCATGTTAGAAACTGCTTATGTTGCATGAAGCCCAGATATTTCTTCTGATTTGCCACCAATTTTATCAGTGCCTTCAGTTATAGTTAGCTGGCAGTGGGAAGTTGCTTTGACAGCTTTGCCCATACCTTTATTATTTCTGTTAAGATGTATAAGTCTACATTTCACCTCTCTCCCGGTGTCCTATTAGGCATTTTTCCTTTCCTTTACTTGAAATTTATTCCTTCAGCTACTTAGGCAACTTACTAGCTGCTGGCAAATGATGTATCAGAGCTCATACAAATTGCAATTTTCCTTTGATTGGTAACAAGATGAGTAGCACAGGCTGCTGTTCTTCCTCCTTCATATTTTGATCTGGCACTTCAGGCAGGATGCTTATCCATATACGTCCAGGTCACAAAGCAGCCAGTCTCCTAAAGACACATCATTTGACGTTCTTCAGTTGCTCTTTGCAGAATAAAACTCAGCAGGTTGCTCCAAATTTTGAAGGAAGACTTCAGGGTTCTTTTTGGCTTGTCAGGTTCTGTTCCTGCTCTGACTCTTCATTGCCCAGACAGAAAGTGCACCCATTGTGCAAATGAAATTATGCAGTTCTAATAAATACCTCTGAAGGTGTTCCAAAACCTGTGACTCTGTCTTTACTGACTCTGTCCTCTCTGTCCAAATGTGGAAGTTTTTTAGCAAAGCAAATGAGACATTGTCAGGATTCTCAACACTCTGTGCCCTGAGGCTTTGTAATTGCTGACTTCTCACCATCTTAACCAGGGAAATGTAGTACTCTGTCATAAGTATCTGCTGTGGCAGGTGGTGGCTTTGCTTTTGATTTTGAGAATCAGAGAGACCTCTCTATGTTTTGGGAGGAAAAAGGTTTGATGAAAGCTAGAAAAACAGCAAAAGCAAAAGAATAGAAGCTCCTCTATGCCTTATGAAAGCTAAAAGTCTTAATTTACTTTTTGTCCATCTTGAGACAGTGAGTCTCCAGAAGTGGTTTGACTCGCACTAAATTGGCTCATCAATGTTTTATCTGCTAGAAGATCCACTCCGATGGATGGCTTGAACCATTTCAGCCAATTAGATCATGGTTGGGAAATCCAGGACTGCATTCTTGAAATTATTTTTTTGCAATATTAGGTCATTCAATGTTGTTTTTGCAAGTTGTGGGGGTAAAAAAAGGTGCAGAATACCTTGAGAAATGTTACCTTCCAAAGCCAGTCTATGTCTGGATTTTTACTCTGGAAGATTCTTATGAGAAATTCTTGTATTAGGGCCTGCGGTTGTCAGAGCCAAGATTTGGTAAACTCACAAAGATTATCAGCCTCTTTGTGGCAAGCTCTCATTAGGTTGCTCTTAATGTTGTTATATGTAATCAATTGTGCTTCACAACAATTGGATATTCTTTGGGATATACTGCCCCAGGATACAGCAAAACCTACTCCCCTTGCCCACTTCATTTAGTCCTGCTATTATTTTAAAAAAAGAGACACCTCACTCCATTACTCCTCATAGAGGGGAAAGCAGATTCACTGACATGCTAATGGTGGGACTTAAGAATTAGGTGTATGTACTTTCTACCACATGTATGCAGACTACATATATCTCAAAGTACCTCTTACTGTTAAATAAATTGTCTAAACATTCTCTGGACAAACAGTAAACTATTAGATCTTAGGCTTACTCTGCTTTCAGAAGACTTCTCCTAATCAAAGAGACTTCTGGAATCATAATCCATACTTCTGCTCTTAGGAACAGTGAGGATATTGAGTCCCTTCTGGGACTTTTGAAAGATTGGTCTTATTGAGAAATTGCTGACAGAACGTCATTCTACATGAGATATTTTCCCCCAGCTTCCAACTTGACCTTACTCACCATAATATTTTCCTTTGCTCTTGTACCTTCATCTTAGGTGCTGCTTTGTCTTCCCAGGTGAATTCCTTCCTAAATAAGCCCAGTTATTGCCCTTCAGACTCCATTGTGCTACTTGAAAAAAGTCAGCCTTGTAGTTTTCTCTTACAAGATCTATACTATTCTTCTCAATATAACAGCTCTTGTCAGCAACTCTGTTAATAGTTCCCTCTTGCTTTAATAAACATATCAAGAAACAAATGCTCTGTTTGAGAACACAGTCCAGTTAACACACCAGTGCCTTTCAGATATTAGGGTAGTGTTTGGTTTTTGTTTATGGAGGTGGTTGGTTTTGGTTTTTCTTTGTGGTTAGGTTGTGGGGTTTGTTTACTTGTTTTTGGTTGGGTTTTTTTTTGGTTTTGTTTTTTTTTTTTCTTAGTCATGTTGTAATGCTCCTCATCAATAATTTAATTGTTCAAAAAATGAAAATTTATTTTTTCCCATGCTGTTTCCATCTGATGAGCTCCAAATTTAATGCAAAAATTCTTACTATGCTGTTAGTGATTGACCTTGCATTCTGTATAGTTAAATGTCACTCATTTCCATTATTCCAGTCCTAGAGATCTTCTATTTTTTTCTTGCATGATATTATAATTCTTTGTATTGAAAAATACCTTCAACATTGTCATCTGCATATTTCATCAAGCAGTTCTGATTTTTTTTCTGATTAAACAAGGTGGTCCTCAAGAATGAGCCATGAAAAATTTTAGCAGTCCCAGACAAGGGATAAATCTGTAACTACAACCTGGTTTTGTCTTGTATAATTAGTTCCCTTCCCCCTGTACAGCTTTCCTTCTAATTCCCATCTTCTTCAACTTCACCAGTAATTTGCTGTGGAACTCTGCCAGTTCCTTCTCTTGTCTGGATAAGAGAGAACTACTCTTTTTTCTTTTTTCTCCTGAAAAATCAGATATCTTAACAAAGATAGTTGTCGATTTAAGACTACATTAGCTAGCCTTGGTAGCTGGGTATTTTTGTTTCTATATTCAATTTTCAAAATTTCTTCTGATCCTTGTGTAATATAGAGGTTACCTTAAACATGAGGGAGGAGGTGGAGGGGGAAACAATCCTAGTCACAGGTACTTTAAGGTCTCTTAGATGGTTATTTTACAAAAAGTAAGTACACTGAGGAAGTGGGGCTCCCAACTACACAGACTTCACTGTGATGTCTAAGTTAGAAGTCAAGATGCCTTTCAGACAGTGGACAGAAAATAGATGTCTGTGCCACATGATTTCCCTTTAAGGAATTAAGGTTCCATGAAGACAACAGCTTGCTATAGTGAATTTGTATAAACTTGGGTGTATGAGGTTTCTCAGTGGCCTTCTAAAGAGTGATTTTCCAGCACAAACTCAGTTCCACATTTATCAGTTCCAGATGCTTTTGGTAGTCTCCTGGAATGATCTGTGGCATTTTGCCTTCATAATACACCTGTAAGCCATCTATCAGTGATCAATCATGAGGAATGTGGACAGTTTTGATTTTTAATACTAACATTAGCTGATGCTTGGCCGTTTTCTGTAAATGGTTGAAAGGGACTCAGATTCTGTAGGTTTAGGCCCTAAAATTTTGAAAATTAGGTAAAATAATTGTTGAGAGAGTATCGTTCAACTCATTAGCTTAAGCCTGGGTAACATTGCTTTGGGGAATTGCTGTTGACTGTATGGCAACCCTGAAAAACATCTTACATTAAATAAAATTCACAGGCCTGAGTTTGTTGGGGTAATTCTTGTCACATGAGTTCAGAACTTCAGTTTTGGTAAATCATTATTATTTAATCATTCATGTCACAGAGTAACTGCAAAGACTCTGGAAACTCTTGAGTGCAGATGAACTCACTTCACTTGAGTCACACCTGGAATGTCCCAAATATAGCATTTCAATCACTATTGATTTCTTTCTGTTTCTTTTTTAGGACATTGGATTGGATTTTTTGTTCTGTTAACAGAAGCTTTCAATGGCTAAAATTTAAAAAATTGTGGGCTTTACTTTTTATTTTTTGGAAAATGATATTGCCAAGAGATATGTCCTATTGCCAAGAAATAATTGTTTCTGATTGCTTCCTCCTCTCCCCTATATATTATCAAAATGTTATTTTTAGGAAAGTGTGTATTTATTTGTGTTCTTCACAAAAGCATAATATATAGAAATAATTTAAATGTTGTTATAATCACATTTAGCACAGATATAGCAGACAATAAAAATTTAACAGTTTTCCTTATGTTTCACTTAACTTTTGAAACAATTTTAGAGTTTTCAGATCACTTTGAGACTGAAAAACTGTTCCCACTTTAAAGGAGAAAATAATCTCTGATTAAATCTCTGATTAATCTCTGCATTTAAATGAAGTTTCTTACAAATTGTTCTGAATACAAGATAGAAAATCACCTCATTTTATCATTGTTAACACATTTTATTCAAGAGAAAAATTCAGCTAAGCTCTTTTTAGGTTCTCTTTAGCATGAAGTTTTCCAGAAAACCACACATCAAATTCCAAATTGAGAAGCAAATATTGTGTCAGACTGGGAAAAAACATTTTACCGTCTACCCTGAGATTTAGGTAAAACTCATGAAAATGTTGAACCCATCCAATTTACCAAAATTTTCCTGTAATAGGCTTTTCTATGCCCAGATGTTGGCTGACATTAAGCCCAGAACTTTAGCAGTCTCTTCACAAGATTACCCTTGAAGCAGGATTCTTAAAAAAGATAAAAGCAGTAAGTACTTGCTTGAAGAGGTAAAGTAGATTACAGCAGCAATTGTTCAGAATCTTGTAACTTTCCCAAGGTGAGGGAGAGACTGGGGATGGGGAGGTGCAATGGATATCTGCTCCTCACTACTAGCACTACAAGCTATGCAAGATTTCAGGCAGAGAATCAACCTTTGTGTTTCTCTCATCTATTCCTGTGATAGCTTCTGGTTAGCGAAGGGTATGTGTGGTGGGTGGGTGACTGTGAGTTTTAAAATTTTCAGTATGGAAATTTATGTATCAAATTCACTCTTTTAGCAAAAACACATTTGAAAGCATGCTAACATTCAAAATCCAGTTTCACTTGTGGTTCCAAAGTGAGGAACAGGAAGTCCAGCCCAATTCAAATTATTTCCTGAGTACTGTGGTAGGATCAACAGGCAGGAAAACACCCTGAAATGTAGTGAGAAGTATCCTGTGTCTGGAAGAAGTTGAGAATGGACAATGATCCCTGACAATGTCTACCGGTTTATATTTTGAGTAAGAGTAAAGACTGGTCAGACTACTACTGATATGAAATAACAGAAATTTTAGAAGGGGAAGAAAATAATTTAGTTTCCATAAATTGTAATAGACAATGACTGGAATTGTTAAGCACAGCAATGTATTTGTGGTCTTTGGATTACTATGCTGTAATCCTGAGAAGTTATGGCTTCATTTTGACCCTGGGTCAGTGACATCAGTAGAAGACAGGTGTCAGTAACTTTAGGCAAAATCAAACCATGATGGTCATTCACCATTTTTAATCATTTTGTGATTGGTTATATGAATCTTACCAAAAAAAAGTTTTCCCCATTCACTGAGAAAAGTATGGAATCCATGAAAAGATGGATTTTAAGACTGGTTGAAGCATTATAAGGATTTAAAATTTCAAAGCCAAGGAGAGAACTTCTGTTTATTAAATATTTTTCCTTTACCAAAAGGATTCAGTTAAAATTTTCTCATATACTGCTATAACTGATTAAATATGTTTCTGGTAAAAAGACCTAAAGTTTTCTCTCATTCAGATAGTATTAAAACCATCCTGCTATCACTTGAGAGCAGTGCTAAACTTCTACAACTCTGAAGTCCTCTCAAATGATCTCTTAGAAGAGAAATGACAGGTCTCTTAGAAGGACATGACAGCTATTATGTATCTCTAAATTATCGCTATAGATTTAGCACATTTAATATATAGAATATAGCACAACATTAATAAATTACACAGAAGAAAATAAGATACTGCCAGGTCAGTGAAGTGTAAACAGTAAGAGGACTGAAAAAGGGACAAAAGAGGACTGAAAATAAAAATCCCAAAGAAATCAGTCCCTATCCTTGCCTCTATAATCCTCTATAACATTTTAATCAAAAAGGGGTAAGTTCAAAGCACATTTGATGTAGTGTTAGAGATGCTGTGGAAGCTGAGGCTGCACAGAAAGAAAATACATATCTGGAAATTATTAATTCTTATAAAAGTAGTGTTTTATCCTTTGCCACTGTGAAACCCCACACAAGAGATGCATAACCCACCTCTCTTTATCCAGTTCCATAAATGCACACTGTATTTTTGTTGCAAATCCTCATCTGTATACACTTGGGACAAGCATCTACCTAGTGGCAAATAGTTCAGAGAACAGCACCGAGGAACTGAATCTGGTAATTGCTCTGAATTCATTGTTACCCACTTGATTTTATACAGTCATGGCCAAGCCTTCCATCTGTCTCTGTACTTCAACAATGATTTCAGGACACTTCAAGCTGAAACCAAACTGCATTAGGTTTTTTTGGGTTTTGTTTTGGTTTTTTTCTTTTTTTTTTGGTTGGTGTCTGAGCTCTTACCATCACAGCCCTTGATTAAATGACAGCTTTTTGTTTTCATTGTCTTACCTTCTTTTCCCATTCAGTTCTTGACAGCTTTCCCTCTCAGCTGAATACTGTTATCACTTCTTTATTCTAATCCTCTCCCTAGCTGCCTATATTATCACCCCTCTGTTTCAGAACTTGGATACTTACCCTTTAATCCATTAATTGGCTTTCTACCCTCAGATCTCTTTGCCTCCTCTGAGTGCAACCTGACCCTCTCAGTCACCACACACCCACTTTATTCTCTGTCTGTACCTTCCTTGCACCTCCTGGCTCTGACTACATTTTGGTGCTACTTTCTCTTCTTTCCAGATAATCTTGTTCTTTATTTCCTTTCACAAAGGAGGGCTCTCTAGTTCAGTATCACTTTCAGCATTTCCTCTGTTTCCTCCCTGTGTTTATGTATTGCCTTTCTACATTGCATTTAAACAAGGGTAGATGTATATAACAGGAATAATCTCTGCAGCAAATATCTATGTTGCCCTCAGAATAGGTCCATTTCCTTATCAGGGTTCAAAAGTGTTGGGCAACTTAATAAAATATGGGTTGTTACACAGCAAACATATTCACTTAAACGAGATTATCTTTTGATTGTGTTGGGTTTCTATTACTGTTTGTGTGCAGTGGAAGTATACATTTCTTAACTTTTTTTGAATCGTGTACTCTCTGTGTGTAAAATCTGTTTGTATTAAAAGGAAATACTTTGTCTGGTGGCACCTTTTAGTCCACAAATAATATTGCTTTATTTTAAGAAAACCTGCCTACTTTTTGTTTTCCTTAGTCAACATTTGAAAGTATAGACTATACTGCAAAGAGGCTTGTTAGTTTTTTTGTTTTGTTCTCTTTGATGTTTTCTTTAAATAATGTGTATGAATACACACATTTGATATTTAGAAAAAATAGAGAAAATTATCCTGGTGCTAATGTACACAAAGCTATTACACCCAGTCATGGTTAATAGCACTAAATGGATTTAGAGTGAGGAGTCTAGACTGCAATCCTGTCAGCATCTGCCCCTTCCCCAGTAATTTATTTGGGGTTTGCACCTGCAGGTGCTGAATTGGGACTGAATTCTGACAGAATTTTTACTTGGATAGCAGGCACTGAAATAGTGACATTTAAGAAGAGCATTAAATAAAAGCGACTGCGTTACTATTAACTTTCCCTTCTTCATTGTCAATATTAAAACAATAGAATCCTGATTATCCAGGCTCTTTCCAAGAGGATCTCCTTCTCTAATTAACTCCTTAATCTATTGGTACCCTGATTATTAGACATATCTTGTGCTGCCTGGTGCGATTAATTGTTAGAAAGCTTTCATAAAATATTTCAGTTTTAGGCTCATTCATTGGCTAGTGTACCTTTAATATTTCATGCAAACGTAGTGACATGGCCTGCCTTGCCTTGCCTCCATGCTCTGGAGCATTAAAGCCTTTCTGAAAAGGCAGTAGGTATGCAAAGCCTGTGGGAACAGCAGAACTATAAAGGTAACTGTGCAGAGGTGGGAAAAATTCCTTTATTTGCCTGCCTCTCTGTTCCTATGTCCCATATGTGCAGTTAAGTTGTAGCTGGAAATTACCTTTTCCTTCAGTTTTAAGGATATGCATATGTATCTACAGGCATCTTCAAAGGTGAAAGGTTCTAACCCATTGTAGCACAGAGCCATGGAAATGGGAGTTTGGTTAGGACTTATAAAAAAAACGGGTTTTCTTCAGAGTCTTGTATATTCAGGCTTGCTTATGTGAGACAGAGGTGTGTGTCTTAAATTCTTCCATCTCTAATAAAAAAAAAAAAAAAATTGCCCTTCTCCCATAATATTTTTTTTTTCAAAGTCAGAATACATTTGACTCAGGGAATCAAACCAGCACACTCAGGCAGATCTTTTGCTTCTTTTCACTTGGAAGAGCACAAATCCTGTTAACAAAACCAGTTAAAAGATTTTTTATCAAAAATTCTGTACGTAAGTCTTGGCTAAATATATTTTAAGTCTCAAACATCCCCCACTGTTTTTTTGAGTAATGTTTTAATTTTGTTAAATGACAGACCCCTTATTCTTTGAAATTTTTTTCAAATATTTTTAGCATTGGGCTATTCCCTTCCTTGTTTCATTCCATGGAGTATCAGCATGTGCAGTTCTCTTATGAGGGGACGCTTTTTAGTTGTTCAAATTGAAGTCTGTCATGCATACATAGTCTTGTAAAGACCTATGATGTGCCTCTTGTCCTACACCTAGAAATGTGTCTTGGTGTGGTAGCTTTCAAGCAGATGCACATCAGGGTGTAGACCCTTTTCAATATGTTCAGCCTGGATCTGTCATTCATTGCTGTGCAGTTCACAGATGGATGTGGTGGCCTTTTTGTGGTCTGTGAAGTCTGTGTTTTGTATGCATGGAGCCTTGCACTAGTCCTGCTCATGTGTGGAGATAAAGGCATGGAAGGTGTTGTCATAAATCTCTCCAGGATCTTCCTCCAGTATTAACAGCAGCATACACGTGCATTTTTAACTTTAGCAGGAAGAGCACCCTAAAAACTGTGTACCAATCATATAGTGCAAAAGAGGCAGCAAAAGACAGAAGGGTAAGAGAGAGCATAGCAGTAAATATCCACTATAGGAAACCTTTATCCACTGCATGCAATATATTAATTCAATTCATAGTAACCTTAATATATCATCGAGGATACTAAAAAGCATTGTAAAGACACAAGTGTTTTTCATGAAATGAATTGAGAATCTTTGAAATACATAACTCTTCCCCCTACCCACGATTGGCTGATCTCCATAACAGCTTGCATAATTCAAGACTGACTTGGAACTTAGTTATTCATAATGCTATTTATTTCTCATTCATTCTTTCCTTCTTTTATAACTATTTCTGAATTTCATGGACTTCTCATAAAACACTGTAATGCTAATGCTAAGGGTAATTTTTTAAAGGTGCTTCAAAAATATAGATGTTTAATATGCAGCTGCTCTCCTAAGGGGCAAAAGGTTTCTTCCTGCCACTTCTTTCTGTATTAAAAAACCTTTTCTTTTTCCCTCAACTGTCAATATTTAAGGAAGTACCCTGTAATGTTTTCTATAATCCTGTTAAAAATAGTAGGCATCTTCTGTATCTGTGGCTAGACATACAGCATGGTGCAAAATAATCTAAACACTCAAGGTTGTTTGCAGATTTTCTCTAATGAAAAAGGCTCAAGATATATAATGAGACAGCCCCTCTGATACAGTTAATCAGTATCCACACAAGTTGATCCCTGGAATGCATTACAGGATTCATAAGAAATTGCTTAGTACATAAGAAATTAAGATTGAGTAATATTTGCTGATGTCTAATTTTTCAGCTAAGAAATCTAACACTTTTAAGGAAGAAGAGGGGTAAGAGGTCCTCACTTATGTTCCTCTGCTCTCTGCAAAATAGGATCATTTAAGACACAGCTATATTGCAAAAAGGTTTCTGAATACCAAGTAGAAAGGGTTCTTTCATTCAGCTGAACATTGGAGGATTATGGCACCATGCCTAAATTGTAAAAATATTTTGATTTCAAAATGTGTTTACTAGGTCATACTTTTACAATCACAGCTTAGAGTTAATTACTGTCTAGTCTCAAAACAGGTCTATGGTAATAAGTGTCGCACTAAATCATTGTCTTCACTGTGTCTAAAGTGTCAAGGTGGGGATTTTTACAGGTGCCTAATCAATATATAAATACAAATCCTGTTAAACCTCTCCATGGTGCTGGTGAGCAGTTATGTGCTTTAGAAATCAGTCGTTCTTCAGCCTTGGTCCTGTTTTATTTTGCATGGGAATAGTTGAAAGACAGAACACCACGTCCACAAGTGGACTTGCAGAACATTAGATCAGGACACCCAGCTAATGGGGTGGAAAGGTGCTCAGACCTGCAGGGAAGAGCACAAGAAAATCCTTTTTCAGGGGTAGTGGGTGTTTTGTCATACACGATGCCTTTAGCACCTATTCTGACAGGGAGGCTGTGGGAAGAGTGTTCAGCCAGGAATTGTTTCATTGCTCCATCATTGTGGCAAAGGTCTAAAGAAAAACAAAATTGGAGGTGCGGGGGAAGGCATTGCTAAACTTGGTTTTTTGAAGGAAAGAAGTTTGGAAGAGGAAGAGTTAAAATTACTGCTGCTGTAATATACATACCAGCCTCTTTTGGTCTTTTAAATCTTCACAGCTCTCTTACAACAGGTTCTCTTCATGTCTAGAAAATGCAAATCTCTGGGCTCCTATGAGCAACTGAATAGGGATATGTATTTCATCTTAAAACAAAGAGCAAAGAGGAAGAAAAAAAACCCAAAGAAAAAGTTATTCAAAGGATTTTGGAAACAGGTGTTCTAAATCAACATTAATTGGATTTCAGTTAATTATTCCTTATACTTTAGGGATTATAGGAAAGGAATATAGGGGGGGAAAAAAGCAAGAACAACTTCTCTGACACATTAATTGCTCCAATATTATTTAAGCTGAGCAGCCTCTCATTCCTTTCACATAGTCCACAAAAATTGGTTTCCAGATGACTCTTAGAGAGGCTAGGGAATAGGGGTGAAGTAAAAAGGAAAGACACAATCTTTGGAAACACCTTTACTTGGGAGGGTGGTTACAAATTTAGTCTGCTATGCATACCATGTTCTACCTGTAATTACTAGGATAGAGACAACTGCTGAAAAGCTGTTTTATCCTAACCTTGGACACCTCATTTCTAGTATGAATATTATGTGATTATCCTGATGCTTTATCCCTGGCAGTATATGATCTATGCACACAGTTAAGAAGGACTGACAGAGAAAGACTGGGTGGAAGACAGGATTTGGGATTTTGGCTTTCTGTTCTTATTCCTCATGGGAATGAGGAGTCTACTTTTTGCCTTGTATTGGCACTGGTATAAGCATTGACATGAAAAATTTAATATGGAAAATTTTAGTTCACTAATTACAAATATAAAAGAAATGGGAGACAAGATAAAATGAGATTTTTAAATTATAAATTTGAGCAATTTAAAGAAATTTTAAAATTTAACTGCAATCTAAAGAAATTTTAAAATTTAACTGCAAGTAAAGTGCAGGTGGTTTTGTTTGGTTTTGGTTTGTTTTTTTGTTGTAGTTTGGTTTTGTTGTTTGTTTGTTTGTTTGTTTGTTTTTGGGTTTAAACTTTAAGTTTTTGCAAAATTTTGGCTGATCCCTCTTAGTTTTGAATTGATGAGAGTGGGAGTAGGTGTGACTCCTGCTAGTCTCCTCTCCCTGTCCAGCCTGATACTTCTGACAAAAGTAACAGATTTTCAAAGTTACTTTTAGACTTTCATATGATACAATAATCGGAGCTTCTAGTAACAGCTAAGATAATGTTTTGCATGTTTTTTGCCCTATGTATCTTTGAAGAACTCCCCACCCCATATGTTTGAAGTATACATGAAACTTGTCACTGTTGAACAGGAGATACAGTCAAGTTATATGTGAAATTATTTACACAGCAAATTTTAAAAGATTTTGAAAAGCCTAATGAAACTTGCCTGAGGGCAGTTAAAATTTGCATTCCAGCTTCCTGCATGTGTGACAAGTTGCTAAGTATCTCAGTTTAAAAAAAAAAATTGGAAGGGGATTTCCTACCTTCAGTAGTTCTCCTCTATAAGTGAGGTATATTACTAAGGAGATATACTAATGCCCACTATATGTGTCAGCATATTTCCCACCCCTACAAACAGATGGGAACATAATTACATCACATCTACAGTAATTCATTTACCTGGCTTCTGTACATATTTGCTTAACGTCCTGACAGGAACTTTAAAGACCTGAGATTTTTAAAGAGCTTATGAAAATATTATTCCTAAATTAAAATTATCTGTTATAACCCAATTTTCTATCACACCTACATGAAATTTGTAAGAACAGATGATTTTGTTGCTGCTATAAAAGCACAGCAGAAAGCAGTAGAGAAAAGTGTGATTTCATGTGTTGGTAGCTTTCAGAGAATTGGCCAGGTATGTGTCTGTATTGTGCTAGCTGCTCTTATTCATCTCCTTAACCCACAGCATTTAGATGGCACCATTTCTCATACTGTGCAGATGATGGTACTGCATTCCATAGAAAGAAAATATTTATCTATCAAATGTCACTATTTCTAACAGACAACGTAGTGCAAAAAAAAAAAAATCTTTTAAGTTTTGTTAGGTAAACAAAACCTTAAAATGACAGAATTAAATATATGAGGAGAAATTATGAAAATGTCTGTAAGCTATATATGAATCAGTACTTAATCATTGGTTTCCCAAATGTGGCAGTTTATAGTTTTTATCTTGGTCACCAGTGTTTGGGTTTTGGTTTTTTTCTTTTTTTTTTTAAATCTACTACATGCAAACTTTATTCTTGGTTATAAAGAATGTGCTTTTACTTTGCAAATGAATATGCAAACTTTTCCTTCTTGTTAAAGGAAAAGAAAGACACTCTAAAATTCTGTTTCAGGTTGGGTTTTTTTTTTCCCCAAATCAATTCCCTCAGTATCAGGTTGTAGGAAAGTGTTTCTCAGATTAAATATTCAATTCATAGCCCAGATGTGTTTTATGCTCTTTTACACTGTACATATCTCAGCACTAGTGGCATTTTAATGCTCAGAATTCTGCAGGGTTTTTTTTTTCCTACCTTCCTTTTTCCCTTTGCTCCCCCATGTGACCCTTCTGACCTTTGCTAAAATCTTCACCGTGCTGTATAGGTGATAATTGACTGCTTTCTAAAAGACACTTTTTGTATCAGCTGAGTGCTGCTTGTTTGAGATGTGAACACATTTTATGGACAGACTCAAAGCCTGGTTGTGCTCAGTCATATGTGCAAAAAAATACATTGTTAGTCGTCTGTAATCCCTAGCTCATGGTGGTTCTCTCCAGTTTATATGTGAGAAGAGATGTGGTTATTTAATAGCAGAGCAGATGCGGGGCCTAAGGGCCTGACCCAAAGCCCATTGAAATCAACTGGAATCCTACCAGAGGTTTTAATGGCCCTACATGTTTAGATAAAACACCTGACTCATTTTTATGAAAACTAAACTAACAAACAAATGAAAAGCAACTTTTTTTTTCTCTGCTCACTCCTTTCCCATTTGCCTCAGGAGGAAAATCCCAACCTGTACTCTAAATACAATATAAACAATTTAATAACCCCCACCTGACAACTATTCTGTTAAGAAAGTGTTGCAATAGAAGCTGGAATATGGCTTTATAGCACTGCTATGGCTACAGTACCTTTTAGCACTATGAACATTTTCTGATAATACTTTGGATGAAAAAGGTTGATGTGTTTGCACAGAAAACAGTTTCTACACAGTATGGTCACATGCTAAAAATATCTGTGTAGTCAGTGTAGTCTATTTGTGAAATATAGCAGGAGAAAATATTTATGAGCACCACAGGACATGAAGCTCAAAGTGCAGTCGTTTCTAAATGAAAATTATGTGACAGTTCATCAGTATTTAATGCTAACATTGCTTGATCTAGACATAAAGAATTTAGCAGCCATTTATCATAACACACAGTACTGTTCATTTCCTGATTTGCTTAGAATACATTGATATTTTAATCTCAACAGGAGCCACAGGTCTAATTTTAGCTATTTAATGAAAGGAAAATCCAGCGAGAGAGGGATTTTTCACATGGCTATTAGAAGCCTACTCTCACAACTTGAATTGGTTGGTCTTTTTAATGCACGCTCCCAGAAGCCACTGCTTGGTCCCTGCGCCAGATGCAGGTGTTCCCTTGTGCTGTCAGCCAGGAATGATTAATGAGGATTTGCCCCTACTGAAAGCAGTCTTTGGAGCATTGTTCAGGGCATCTGTGGAACTGTCGGGGGAGACAAGGACACAAGTGAACAACCAATTATTTGGCCATCACTGAGGCAGCATGAAAAAGACATCAAATTGGACAGAGGAGCAAAGCTTTTGTTTCATGATCATATTTTTAGGTGTTAATAGTAACAGAGGAATTCTACCTGTTTTGTTTTGCCTTTTCTTTTTTTTTTTCTTTTTTTTTCTTTTCTTGTAGAAGATAACTCGGTTTTA
>VZUI01076282.1:0-34198 GCA_013401135.1 Cettia cetti
TTTTCTTTTTTCTTTTTTCTTTTTTCTTTTTTCTTTTTTCTTTTTTCTTTTTTCTTTTTTCTTTTTTCTTTTTCTTTCCCAATGCTGCATCCTTGCAGAAAAACAGAAAACAAACCACTTTTTTTTTTTTTGGAGGAGTTATTGCCTTTTTAAAAGTGCTAATTTCCTGGGGAAATTTATGCCCGGCAGCGGAGGCAGGCGAGGAGCTCCGCAGGCAGCGCTAACGAGACAATTCATTAAGTGCCGAGTTTACACACGCCGTAAAAAACATTAATTCTCCAAATGAAAAACTAATAGAGTGTTTAGGCTGCTCTTTATCACCAGTGACAGTCTGGGCTCTGCTCATCATTAGTATTTACCCAGCTGATGGGGGCTGCAGCTCTTCCTGACCACCCAAAAAGGTCACGATGCTTTTTTTCCAGCTTTGTCCCTTCTCCTGCACTTGGATTTTAAGGACACAAAGGCCGTGGGAGGAAGTTCTCAGTGCCAGCCCTTCACTTTTGTCTTCTTGCTTTCCTTTTCCTTCTTTCTCGCTTTTTTCTCCTTGCAGCTCTTCCCTGTGTCGCTGTCAGAACCTCGAGATCTGCAAGGGGAAATCCTGAAGTTTCCTCCAACCCAACCCTAATTTTTCTCTGAGAAATCAGGACTAATTAGTGGAAATTTGCTCAGAGATTTAATAATGAGCAGCTGTCCCCGAGCTCGTTTCCTCTTCATTTCTGTTTGCCCTACAAGAGTAACTTTGTCCCTTTGGCACCTTGCCATTGCTCCCAGTCAAAGGTGAATTCCCAGTAAAATGCTGGGAATTTGGACAGCTGACATCCCAAATCCAAGTGTGAGGTGCCAGTTGAAGGTTGGACTGATGGCCTTTAAAGTTCCTTTCCAACATTCTTGGTTCCATTCTATGATCTTGGAAGTCTTGGCAGAAATCATTCCTTTGAATATTTTATTTCCCTGGATTTAAACCCTATGAAAGAGAAGGGTTTAGGTAAAAAGCAGCAATATCTGGGTGAATATTAAAAATATTTGTTGGTATCACCTCAGAGAAGCACAGGGAAGGTGTCAACCCCAAAATCCAGCTTTGCTTCCTGAATTCCTGTCACCCTGAAATGAATCCCATGAACTTTGGGAGAATCAAAACCCAGCTCCAGCTTTTATGGCTCATTCCAGTCCTTTCCTAGAAAGCTGGAATTCCCAAATGGGCCAATTTAGGAGAAGGCAGTGACTGATCTGTACCTTGGAGTCACCTTTTGGTGGGGCATGGACACCTTGGTGAAGTTCTCTCCCCTCACAAAATTTTCCTCACCAGCAGCACTTTTCCCGTGCTCAGCTGAGTCCCACACAGAAGTGGCTTTAAAATAGTGAAATATTTAAAAATTACTGGGTTTTTTCATGCTTTTTAGGTGCAGAAGTCAGAGGTTTCCTGGCAGAAATCCCACTGAAATAACTCCTTGATGTCAGACTTGATGTTCACACCCTTCTCCTTTAAAAAATAATCACACCTCTAATTCTGCCTGGCTCCACCCAAAGCTTTTTCCTTTGAACACCAGATATTCTCCTTTTTGGAGGTGTTTTAGTAGCAATTTTGTGTCCTTGTGGCATCATCTCCTGGTGCTGCTAAAAGCTGTGGGAACAGGAGAACTGAGTCAGCTGGAATGGCAGTGATGGATAAAACCCCATTATCCAGGTTTTACCTGCCGGGAACTCAAGCACTGAAAGAGAAAGTGATGCCCGAAATCCCCAGGAAAGTCACCAGCAGAGAGAAGAGTTAACCCTGACCCTCTAAAGGCTTCATCCAGCACCTACCCCATGATAAATTCCCATTTCCCTGTGTTTTTTTGTAGTTCTGGAGAGGAAGGGAGGAAGAAATGCAAATTTAAGGAGCTGCGAACTGGTCCTTAAATCCAGCAGGAGTTTCTCTCTGCATCCCTCTCCCAAAGAAGAGGGATTTTCCCCCAGGAGAGCTGTGAAATGTCACTGTGAGCTTTTCCTTTCCCCCATAAAGCGAATTAGGGAATGCTGTGCAAATCCTGAGCATTTTGGAGATTCCTTCCTCAGCTTCAGGGTGCTCCTGTCTCCTCGCATTGATTTTGTTCCTTGTGCTGTTCAATCACTCTGTGGTTTAACACCAGCAGTCACTCTGCTCACACCTGAGTGGCTCCAGGGGTTTTGTTTCATGTTCCAGAGGTCTGGAAATCCTTATCCATCGATTTTAGGAGCCACAACCTGTTGGGAGGCACTGTGGAACTTCAGGGTGACTGAAATTGTGGGTGACAAGGCCTGTGCTGAGTTTATTTTTCTCAGCTCTGCTGGAATAAAACATTTCTTTTCCTCAGAGGGAGAGGACTCAGCTGTGATTTCAGCCAGGAAGGAAAAATCCCAAACAAAGCTGGGACTTTTATCCAGCAGCATGGAAAATTCACCTCAGGCAAAGTTAATCTGTGAAGGCTCCAGGTGACAAAGGCCAATGGAGCAGGACATTGGCCAGGGTGTTGTGGTGGCCAGGTGGGCTCATGTTCAGCTGGTTGGAAATGGCTTAGGAAGGTGGGGAAGGGGAAGAAGAATTGGATGGCTGCTCTGGTTTTCCAGCATTCCAGTTGGGGTTTTTTCCCCCTTTTTTTCCAGCATTTCAGCAGTGAGAGATCCCTCCCTTTTTCAGAGCCACAGGAAGGCTCAGACTTTGCCCAAAGAACTGCCCAACTCCACAGCCACCTCCAAATGGCATTTTTTTAACTCAGCCCTTTAATAATTTAGGCTCTGATTATTTTTTGCTGCTCCAGCTCATTTGTTGCCTTCGTGCTGCCAAGGATGATGGAGTAAAACTATCTGGAGTGAGACTTAAAGGAATGGGATTTTCTCTTGTGGATGTCCAGAGAAGAAAGGAAAATTGATGGGCTCTGAAAGGCTTCCTTTGAGCTCCAAAAGCAAAAACACACAGGAGAAATTCAGATTCATCCCACCCAGAACCCCACCTGAGCCTCCTCCCTGCCAGGGGAACCCTGAACCCCCAGAAGGATTTCAGTGCTTTAAACAGGGAGCAGATTGTGCCCATCTCCCTCCTCCCCTCATCTCCACTGACAAACACAATTACAGCTTCACTTAAAGTGCTGCAAATGAATTGTGGAGAGGAGAAAAATGGTGTGGGAGCACCTCCCTGCAGCAGGAAGGAGCTGACTCCTGCTTTTTGGGTGATGGCTCCATCCATCTCCAGCACTTCCAGGGTGGCATCTCCGGAGAGAGATGGCTCTGCTGAAGAGAGATGATTCCTGCATCTCCAGGAGGATAAAAACTTCTCAAAATGAAGGATTTGGGGCTAAAAAAAAAAAAAAAAAGTTTTTCTGTGTGTGGTAAAGGTGGGTTTTTCTGCTTTGTCCGGTCACCAGGTGATTATCCCTAGGCCTGACCCTGAGCTGAAGTCCTGCCACCCTCCAGTGTCACTTGGAGGACAAAGAGCTCTCCCCAAGTGCCTCCTGAGAGTCCTGGGATTATCTGGAATTAGAGGCTGTGTAAATAAACCCCTCAACCCCTAGCTGATAATTTATTTTCCTTTGTGGGACAGAGCTCAGTGAGCAGAGAGAGGCTGGGAGGAGTCGGAGGGAGGGGGAATCCTCGTCATTCCCAGGCTGGATTGTCACCCTCATTCCCCTCTTTATTCCTCTTTCACTCTCCAGGCCAGTTCATTATTTCCAGCAGTATTTGCCAGGCTGGGAATTTCTCATTGTTCCTTAGCTGCAAAAATGAATTCATGAATTTTGCTGTGATCTCAGGAGTTGCTGGGAGAGGTTAATTCGTGGAGTTAATTAATGGAGTTAATTCATGGAATGGTTTGGGTTGGAAGGGATCTCAAGGATCATCTCATTCCACCCCTGCCATGGGACACCTTCCACTGTCCCAGGCTGCTCCAGGCCTGGCCTTGGACACTTCCAGGGATCCAGGGGCAGCCACAGCTTCCCTGGGCATCAAAGATCATCTACTTCCATGTTCTGTGATTTCCACGGTTAATTGTGCAGTTCCCTCTTGTTTGTTCACCTCTGCTTTAATTTGTTCTGCACAAAAAATATTGGGGTTTTCATCTCTTCACTTTGCTTTTTTTTTTTAATCTTTTCAGGCTGGATCTGAGGGTATGATTAATTTTAGGCTGATGATTTTTAGTGTTTAATCCCAAGTTCCTCTCCCAAAGCAGGGCTGTGGCTGTACAAAATTCACATTTCCTAAAATCACTCAAAATGGAAGTTGGTTTTCAGCAGCTCCTTGGGAGTGCACAGATCCTTCCTGTGCAGGGTTGTGTTTGGTCTGGGAAGGGTCTGGAGCAGCTGGGAAAGGGGCTCAGCCTGGAAAAAATTATTCCCTAATTCAACAAAGAGATGGAGAACTCCATGAGGGAAAGAATAATGTTGCCATATAAAGAAGTAAATATAAAACATCAATGAATAAGGTTGGGCTGGAAATTCAATCCCAAACTTTGCCTCCCCTGTTGCAGAAGTGGTTTGAAGGAGCCAGCAAGGGTAGAAATCTTTTACATGGCACAGGAATCTCTGCTTGAGGCCATGGGACACAGGGATTGTGGGGCTGGGACCTGGAGATCCAGGAGATCTCTTCACAATCCCATTATTTAATTCAGGTGCTCCAGGGCAGCCCGATTTCCAGCTCTGCTGATCACCCCAGGCAGGATGTCAGCTCCAAAGTGCTGCTTGAGGATATTTGGGATGCACTTCCTCAGATTTGGGTGGAATGTGGGATAACAGAAGGTTCCTCTTGTTATGGAGCTGCTTCTGCAGGAAGGAGGTTCAGGGCTCTGGGGTAAAATGCAGGGGATGAAGTTATGGAGCTGCTCTGGTGGCTGGGATAAAATCCCAGGAGCTTTTCCAAGGAGGTCTCAGAGGGAAGGAAACAATCCATGAGCTGCTGGTGGGTGGTGCCTGTGGTTTAATTGCTTTTTACTGCCCAAGAGATGAAGTTATGGAGTTAGACCTGCACTTGTGGCTGGGATAAAATCCCAGGAGCTTTTCCAAGGAGGTCTCAGAGGGAAGGAAACGATCCATGAGCTTCTGGTGGGTGGTGCCTGTGGTTTAATTGCTTTTTACTGCCCAAGAGCTGTGGTTAAGGAACAAAACCAAAGGGAGGCTCCCCTGAGGGGATGGAGACTCACCTGAGGTTCATGGGGACATTGTGGTGACCAAAAAGGACCCTCTCACCTGTGCCTTGGCTCCCAAGCAGCTCCTCCCTCCCAGCAGAGCAAGGTAAACACTTCTGGGCTCTGCAGCCACAGAAATTCTCACCCCAGAGCAATCTCTGCCCAGGAAAATGTGTCCTGGTGCTTGATGAAACCCCTCAGCCCCACGTGGGGCTTTAATCCATCACAGGAGCACTTTGCTCCTTCATCACTCCTGAATTAGTGGGAACACCCAGAGCTGGGATGGGAGCACCCAGGAGGCTCTGGATGGGATGGAGAACATTCCAAATTGAACTCTTTTCTCTTGGCAGCCATGTCCCCAGGCCAGGACAGCCATGCCAGCCTGGAACACCTTCCTGCATCCGAGCAGATCCTGCAGAGTCTGAGTGAGCTGGCCAGGTCCTTCCAGGAGATGGCAGATCGCTGCCTGCTGGTGCTGCACCTGGAAGTCAGGTAAAAACCTGGAATTTGGGGATGGAGGGGGGTCTTGGGAGGCTGCAGGTGAAGATCATGTCCAGAGGAGACAAATTTATCCACGGCAGCATCAAAGGTTAGTCCAGAAATGCCGGATCACCAAATCATGGGTGGCCAAATGTGGGGTGGAGGCAGGATACCAAAAGTGGGATTTCCTAGGGAGGTTTGTGTCTTAACTAAAAGAGAATTGAGGAGGAAATTCTTTTATGTGAGCGTGGTGAGGTCCTTCCAGGGGTTTCCCAGAGAAGCTGGGGCTGCCTCTGGATCCCTGGAAGTGTCCAAGGCCAGGCTGGATGGGGCTTGGAGCACCCTGGGATAGTGGAAGGTGTCCCTGTCCATGGCAGGAGTGGCACTGGATGATCTTGCAGCCAACCCAAATCACTCTGTGATTCCATGACTATGGTTCAGAGACCAGGAAAAATGTGATTTTCAGGGATTTTGTCCTTCCAAAACAACACAAGGATGTTTTCATGGTCTAACAGGTGTCTCCACAGTTGGTTTCTTTGGGGGGATTGCAAATAGGAGCTTCTCCTCCTACTTTGTCAAACAATAGCAGGTATTCCAGCTGGAATTTTTTCAAGGGCTGGATAATTCCATGCAGTCTCTGCCTTCACATGCAAAGATCAAAGGCAGCAAATCCCTTTCTGGAGTGGGCTGCCAGCTGCCCACTCCAGGGCTGGGAAGATGTTTTTCCCTGGAGAACTGTTTAGGCCAGGTGTATTTTCATTGCTTCCCTTTGCTCTGAGGCACCAAATAGCAGGGGAATGTCAGAGATTTGATGGATCATCAGCTTGTTCCTCAGTGACACATCCCAAGCCACATCGTGTCCCTGTCTGCTCTGCTGGAGTCAGCGTGGAGCTCTGAAAAAAAAAATAAAAAAATCCACATTAATTCTTGTCAGCACTCCTTCATCCTGCCATCCATCACCTGCTGGGCTTGGAGGGGTTTGGGAAAAGGTGGTGGAAGTTTGGAAACGGAGCAGTTTTCCAGCTGGGCTGTAACAGGAGATGCCTGAGGTAACCCAGACTCGTGGGATGGGTTTTTGGCCTTCTCGTCACGCTTGGGTTAAGCAAAAGTCCCTAAAATGGAATTCAGGGATAAACTGTGCTGGAATTTAGAGCAGGGCATTTCCCAGCTCCTCCAGTGCTTCCAACTGGAAGCTGTGAGCTGTGAATTCACCAAACCACCTCAGTGTGTCCAAAGGGTGGAAGGGATTGAGGAGAGCTGCTGACAGCAGGAAAACCCCACAGCGGGGTGGGAGCTTCCCTGGATCCCCCACTCTGCATTTCCAACCACCTGCAGTAACAGAGAACAATCCCAGCCCCTCTGGTGCCTGTTCCCAGCAGGATTCTCTGTTCCACACCCATTCCCTGGATCTGTGCCATTGCCAAGGTGGGAATCCATCCACAGAATCCCTGTGGTTTGAGAGACACTCAGAGCACATTTGGGAAGAGCCTGGGAATTTATCCCACCTCTGGCTGCTGCAGGTGCAACCTGAGGAGACACCAAAACAGCCAGGAATTTGGGAATTGTCTCCTTGAATTCTCCAGGAATTGGGGGATTGGACACAATTATCCCCTTTCTCCTCCCTCAGAGCCCGGGTTCATGACCCTGAGGTCACTGAGATCCTGCTCCTTGGATTTGGATGTGCTTCCTTAAAGGAAACATTTGGCACACCCAGATCATTCACCGTGCCATGGAATCATGTCCTGAAATCCTGGCAAGGTTTGGGTTGGAAAGGACCTTAAAGATCATCCAGAGCCATGGGCAGGGACACCTTCCACTGTCCCAGGCTGCTCCAAGCCCCATCCAGCCTGGGAATGGAAGCAGTTTTTGTTGGAATAACCTTGGAATTTCAGACTACTCAATGTCTTTCACAGGATTTTCATATTTCAAAACAATAAATAAAATAAATAAGATGCTTTTACTCTGGGAATTGCCCTAAACTGGACAATCACACGGACTTTGATGTGATGGCCACCTCAAGGGTGTTTTCCAGGGAATATGGAAGCCAGGACACCTCTGGTGTGCATTTCCTGTCCCCATGTGCTGACCCTGAGTTATTCCCCAAATTTCAGGGATTCCCCCTCGGGCTTTGATTTGTTCCCCTGGCAGGTGAATTTCAGAATCATGGAATCATTTAGGTTGGAAAAGACCTTTAAGATCATCAGGGCCAACCATTCCCAGCTCTGCCAAGGCCACCACTGATCATGTCCCCACGTGCCACCTGCACATGGCTTTAAATGCCCCCCAGGGATGGGGACTGTGCAGGGCTGGACAGATCCTTTCCATGAAGGAATTTTCCCTAAAATCCAACCTAAACCTCTCCTGGTGGAAGTAGCACCCAACCCTCTTCCCACTGGGTGATTAGAAAAACAGAAGGAGCTCTGCTATGGATTTTTCTGGACATGGCACTTTCCTCTCTGGCTTTGAGAGAAACAACTTAATTATGGTTTTTTGCAGAGTCCAGAGGGGATTAAACTGGATGGAATTTCTCCTTCCATGGAGGGATGATGGTTGGGCTCATTGGGATTCAACTGGATGGAATTTCTCCTTCCATGGAGGGATGATTTGGCACACTGGAATTTGAACTGCATGGAATTTCTCCTTCCATCATGGAATGATGGTTGGGCATGTTGGGATTTAATTGGATGGAATTTCTCCTTCCATGGAGGGATGATTTGGCACATTGGGATTTGACTGAATGGAATTTCTCCTTCCATGCAAGGATGATGGTTGGGCTCATTGGGATTTAATTGGATGGAATTTCTCCTTCCATGCAGGGATGATGGTTGGGCACTTTGGTGAACAGGAAAGAGTTACAATAGTGTGAAAGGCTTGGGAATAGGCACAATCTTGGAATTTTAATGATCATTCCATGCCCCCTGGCTCCCTGGTCCTGCCAGTTTTCACTCTTATGAGGTTTTCATGGAAGGAGTTCTTGGAGGACTGGTACTGTATGGGAAGTTGGGGAATCTTGGGAAAATTCAGTGGGCTGATGGAGGTCAGATCTGTTGGATCAATCCCTGAGGACGGGACAATGACAAGAGGAGGATGCCTTCAACACAGACATCACTTCCATCTCCTGAAGTTATTTTTCTGAGGAAAGGAAAAAACACTTTGCATCCCACAAACACTTTAAAAAGGGAGCTGTTGCATGGTGATGTCTCTCCCTCGTGCCTCGCAGGGTTCACTGCTTCCACTACCTGATCCCTCTGGCCAAACAAGGGAATTATGCCATCGTGGCCAACGTGGAGAGCATGGACTACGACCCGCTGGTGGTGCGGCTCAACAAGGACATCAGCGCCATCGAGGAGGCCATGAGTGCCAGCCTGCAGCAGCACAAGTTCCAGTACATCTTCGAAGGTCAGGAGCTTCCCAATCCTTCCTTGACAAAGCGTTTTCCATTCTCATCCCAACGCTCCACGGGATTCCTTTCAGGGGTGAAGCAGATCCAGGTGCTGCTGTCACCTTCAGAACGTGGACGAGTGAGGGCCGGGTGGGGTTTGAGCTGGGAATGCTCACCTGGAGAGGAGAAGCTCCAGGGAGAGCTTCCAGCACATTCCAGGGCCTGAAGGGGCTCCAGGAGAGCTGCAGAGGGGCTGGGGACAGGACACAGGGAATGGCTTCCCACTGCCAGAGGGCAGCAATGGATGGGAGCTTGGGCAGGAATTGCTGCCTGGGCTGGCATTGCCAGAGCAGCTGTGGCTGCCCCTGGAGCCCTGGAATGCCCAAGGCCAGGCTGGAGCAGCCTGGGTCAGTGGGAGGTGTCCCTGCTCATGGCATCTGCTCATGGATGGGTTTTGAGGTCCCTTCCAGCCCAAACCATCCCGGGATTCTGCGATTCCCTGTTTGTTTGAGAAGAGGGAAATGACTCCACACAGAGCCACGGGGACCATTCACAGCCTGTTGAAATTTAAATTCGTGCTCATGGTCCTCCTTAATCACAGGCCCCTCTTTAGGCTGGGTCTGGGATTTACAGATGCCCCACACTGGCTCCCTGTACATGAACTAAATCCTTAATTTAAACTTTTAATTAGCCTCTGGGCTTGCCCAGACTGTGCAGTGTAAATCAGGCTGGGTTTTTGCTTTTTGTAATGTGACAGGAGTGGATGCATCATTTTGGGGGTGGCTGTTTCCCTTAGCCCCCAGCTGTGTCCTTCTGACTCAGGAAACTGTTCAGGGCTGATCAGAGAGGGGTTGTGCATCAGGGGCATGGAAATGCAGCTCATTCCTGCTCCTGGAGACTGAATTTACCAGGGAAAACAGAGATCCTGGATAACAGATTAAAATCCTGTGGTTTTACAGGAGCTGCAGTGACCCATAACCCTAACCCTTGCTCTGCCCAGACAGGGAGAGGGACTGGAGGGGACATTATGCAAAGCCTGATTAAAAAGCAGTGGTGGTGATAACACAGCTCTAAGTTTTGGGGCAGTTTTTTGTTTTTATTAAAGAGCTGGAAAGTCCTAAACTGCACCGTGGAGATTACTGAGGGTTTCCAGGTAAAATCCAACCATCCCTTGACCCAGCTGCCATGCACCACTCAGCAGTGCTCATTTTGGAGGGGTTTTACCATGAATTATTGTCACTAAATCCCTTCCCCCTGGCAGGTTTGGGCCACCTCATCTCCTGCATCCTCATCAACGGCGCTCACTACTTCAAGCGCATCAGCGAGTCCGGCATCAAGAAAATGTGCAGGAACATCTTCATCCTGCAGCAGAACCTGACCAACATCACCATGTCCCGGGAGGCTGACCTGGACTTCGCCAGGTGAGCACAAACCTCGGGGTCTGGCACTGCTCTGGCACCCACAGGAGCTCCTTCCAGAGCCTCCTTTCCAGGTTCAACAGAGGCCAGGAAAAGGCTCTGGCTGCTGAGGTGTCACAAAGGATTTGTAGGCAGGAGGTGTTGGTGGCAATTTTGGCTTTCCTTTGGTTGAGCAATGTTCAGAGGGGCATGGAATCAGAGTCAAGGGGGTTATTAAGGTTGGGGGAGATCTCCAAGGTCATCAAGTCCCACTGTGGGTCAGCTGAGGTTGATGTGAGGTCCCACCAAAGTGTTGGCTCGTGGCGCTTCCTTGGGGCTTCTCCAAGACCAAAACCCAGGCAGGGAAAAGCTTCCAAAGGGAATGGGTAGAACTTAAAATGAAATTGGGGCTTGGGTTTATTCCCAGGTGAGAAATATTTTGGTTTGTTGAAGGCTTCAGGGTCACCAGATGCAGGTTGGCTTGAAGGGACACCTCACTCAAGTTCTGTTACCTTGAAGTAGCAGGAACAGCAAAATAAACCCAAAACTGGGTGTGAGAACCCCCCCTGCAAACCTCTCCACATTTTGGGATTCTTCACTGGAGGACTGAGGGATGATCAGGTGAAGGCAAACCCTGAGCAGTGGCTTTGGCACCTGGGAGCTCCTCAGCTGATCCTCTGTGGGTCAGGAGGGGACAGCTGGGCCCAGAGCAGCCAAAGGAAAGGTCTGGAACTTGGGAATGAGGGAATGGGGTCAAATGAGAGAGGTTTGTGGGAAACCTGCATCTGACCCACCACAAAGACTTGGTGCCATCACTTGGGCACTGCTGTTGGAGGCTGGATTAGGAGGGAAGTTGGAACTCCCTGGATGAGGGGAGTGGCTGAGTGCCTCATTTATTTGGGATCTCATCTGGGGATGGATCATCACTGCATTCATTTCTGCAGATTGGCATGAGGAAGTTGTGAATGCCGAGGCCTGCAGGAGGGGGAGGGAGAAAGATCCATTAGAAACTCTGCAAGGAATAAACTTCCCCAATTTAATCTTTTCTTTCTTAAATGACCATCCTGTGGTGAAGGAATTTTCCTGATATCCAACCCTAACCTCCTCTGGCACAACTTGAGGCCATTTCCTTGTGTCCTGTCCCTTATTCCTTGGGGGAAGAGCCTCATCCCCACCCTCCCACAGCAGCTCTGCAGATTTCTCCCCATCAAATCAATCCAGCAACATTTCTTTTCTTGCTTTCACAGCTTCACCACTTCCCTCTTTTCTTTTGGGGCATAATTCCGTGCTCTGAGGAGTCTGTTTGATTCTTTAGTTCTTCAGTTGACTCCTGAATGTTTAAATGTTTATTACCCATGCTCTGCTCTTACATAAACAAGGCTCTGGTGCATCCAAGCCCTGCCCTGCTCACCCGAATTCACAATCACCTGAGCAAGGTTCTCACGTCACCCCAGGGACTCCACCTTACCCAGGTCTACTCAAACTATTAAATAAACATAACAGTTCCTCTCCAGAAAGCATAAAACAACATCAGGCTGGGATAAAAGTGATTTGTACCTCTGTGATATGGCTCAGGCAGGAATCTGTGAATGCTCTGTGCTGTGGTTAACGCTCAGTTTTGCCTTTTTCAAGATAAAATGGGGTTTTTTTCATGTGCTGGGGCAGCAGCAGAGCTGATGGAGAAATCCTCCCTCCTCTGCTCTCCCTTCCCCCTGCACCTCCTGGGATAAATTCCCTTCCTGCTTCACTTCTCCAGGGAATTGGAGGATCATGAGTGGGACAGGAGACTCCCAGCCCTGCCTGGGTATTTCTGTGTCCGTGACAGTGAGGGTTCAAGGAGCAATTAGCCACAATTAACAATCAATGCTTCACTCTCCACACAGCCTCTCTCCATGCATTAAATCTCATTTCTGGAACAGGTCCCTCTTCTCAAAGTGAAACTGAAATCAGTTTGTAGGAAAGGCCAGACCAGTTGAGAAAGGACCAAAAGTGTTTTAAAAGATTTTCCTGAGTGTTTTGCTTTTGATTTTGCTTTTATTTTTTATTTCTGATCTGGTCTTCAAGGCTTTTTAGAGGCCTCAGAGAACACTGGGGCCTTTCTTCTCTGCTCAGTGACTTCAGGCAGTAGAAACCCCAACCAGGGAAGCTGGAAGGGGAAGCTCTTCCTCCTGTGAAGCCAAAATCTCCTGGAGGATTCACAGCTAGCCCAGGTAACATTTGTTGGTCCTGGTGAGGCTCTTTCTGTTTAAACCTCATTTTTCCAAAGCTCTGTAACCTGCAGGAGACAACAGCAGCATTTGCTGCTTTGGGAGCAGTCCCATGGCAAGGGGAAAATGTGTTTTAAATGAGTTTTGCTTGAAGATTCTCAGTTCAAGGCAGGGAAAGTCTCAGCAGAGCATCACAGAGCAGAGCTGGAGCACGTTTCCATTGGAAAAAAAAAATTAAATTGCCAAGTGGTGTGAGGAGGTTTTTTCCCACCAGGAGAAAGGGTGAAACAGGCTGGTTCTGACTGCTGAGGTGTCACAAAGGATTTGTAGCATTTGCTAAATTTCCTGCAAATATTAATGGGTTTTTGACTCCTGTGTGTGTTCGGTATCTAGGGCAGCAGAAAGGCAGGAGGGTGTTGGGGCTTCCACTGCTTTATCAAGGAAAAAGCAGAATTTTCTTCCAATGGAACACCCAGGCATGTGCTGAAAAGTCAGGGACTGAGCATGACTTCCAAATTTCCAAAGTTTCACAGCCAGAATTAGATTTATGGCATGAAAGGGATAAAAGCTTCAAATTTGAATTCCTACTCAGGTCCTTTCCCTTGTGCCTTCTTTCCTCCTCTCCCTCTATCCCCACCCGAAATTCTCTGGGATTTTATGAAGATTTCATCAGAGGTAGTCACAAAGGGTGAGGATTCTGCTTCAGACTCTCCCTTAAATAAAAAATCACTGAAAGAAAAAGCAGCTTTCTGAGTCATGCAAGTGTTAAAACTGAGTGTTCTGGAGAGTGAACTGAGGTGGTTGCAAAGGGAGCAGGGATGAAATGGGAACATTTTCTCTAACAAGTGTCACCGTGACCTCAGAAATGAAGGTTTCTGAGCAGTGCTGTCATTGTCCCTGGGGCTCAGTGTCCTCCCTGCCTCTGGTGGTGGCACCAGAGGGATCCAGGGGTGTCCCCACACCTGGAGTCAGTTGGAGCTTTCCCTGTGCTGCCATTCCAGCTGTTCCCGTGACCACTCCTCCTGCAGGGACCAGGAATCTTTTCCTGCTGTTGGCAACATCTCCAGGGACATTGGCTGGGACATCTCCAGGGACATTGGCTGTGACATTTCCAGGGATATTGGCTGGGACATGTTCCTGTGGCAGATGTGGCACCTCACTGGCTCTGCTGGTGGATCCCTGGGGAAATTGGGTGGGGAGGAGCCATCAGAGCTCCACTTGTTCCTGGTTTCGCCCAAATCATGGACTCACAGGATCTGGGAAGTTGGGAAAGATTCCTAAAGCCATGGAGCCCAAGCCATGCCCAATGCCCACCTTGTCCCCAGCCCAAGGCACCAAAGTGTCACATCCAGTTGTTCCTTGGACACTGCCAGGGATGGGGACTCCAAACCTCCCTGGGCAGCCCCTGCCAACGTTTAACAACCCTTATGGAGAAGGAATTTTCCCAAATGTCCACCCTGAGCCTCCCCAGCCCAGCCTGAGGCCGTTCCCTCTGCTCCTGTCCCTGGGAGCGGAGCCTGGCCCCCCCGGCTGTCCCCTCCTGGCAGGAGCTGTGCAGAGCCACCAGGGCCCCCCTGAGCCCCCTTTTCTCCAGGCTGAGCCCCTTCCCAGCTCCTTCAGCCTCTCCTGGGGCTCCAGCCCCTTCCCAGCTCCATTCCCTTCCCTGGACACCCTCCAGCCCCTCAGTGGGTTTGGGGAATTCTCCCATTACTCAAAACCCATCTTTATTCCAAGGCCAGGTTGGAGAGGGCTTGGAGCACCCTGGGACAGTGGAAGATGTCCCTGCCCATGGCAGGGGTGGCACTGGATGATCCTCAAAGTCCCTTCTAACCCAAAACATTCCACGATTCCATGATCCTGAGAAAGGGGAGGAAGGGAAGGTTTAGGATGGAGCTGGAGCCTGAGCTTTTATCAAACCCACGCCAAACCTGCAGCACTGCAGGGCTGTGGTGCCAGGTTCGGATCCTCGGCACTCAGGGCTCCTCTCCTGCCAGGCTGGGCAGGTTCTTGGGCAGTTTTTTGGGCAGTTTTTTGTTCGGTTGTCCCCAGATTCCTGCCGTTCCCTGCTGCAGGAACTGTCCCAGGCAGCAGGAATCAGCAATGACCTGCTGCCATCTACTGGGAGCTGCCGAGGGAAAGGGAAGCATTTAAACATCGCCGTGCTCTGGAGGAAGACTTTCCATCGCCAAATCCTATTTCTCTGTCTGATTTTACTCCTGATAAATCCTGTGGTTGTGCCTGGGTGCCCGGGTTGCCTGGGGCTGGAGCTGGGGGAGGGAATCTTCCTCTGAGAGCCACCTTTGAGCTCCATTTGTGTGTGGAGAGCATCAGGTCCAGCAGATCCTGGCTGGGATCCCTTTGTTCAGAATCAGTTCAGCTCCTGTGATGCTCCCCTGCTGCCTGTGGGTGAGGGAGGTATCTCAGATGTTCTGCTTGGGGCTGCCCTCAAGCCAGGACTAAATTTGGGGTGTTCAAGATCATTCAGTTTGAGCAGACCCCACATTAGCTGAGTAAACAGGGCGCTGTAATCCCCCCACTTCATAGCCCAAGTTGTGAAAGGCAAAAATCCCCAAATCTTCAGTCTGGATCCCAGGAATCCCTTCCCTCCAGGGGCTGAGGGGCAGAAGAGGCTCTGGAGGAGAAGCCTCCCTTTGCTGACAGTGTGGGAGGGATGTGTTGTCTCCATCTCAGACTGGAGTCCTCGTTTGGGCCTGCAGCCTTTAATTAACAAAGCTGCTTTAGTTTTCAATTAAGGACTCGCTTACTACAAAATCCGTATTTTCCTTCCCTTTCTTTTCCGCCTTGTTTGCTCCCCCCTGTAGCTTCCGCTGAGCTTTGATCTCAGTGCGGGTTTAATTAGCTGTAATTAGTGGTTTCACCACATTAACCAAAAATCCCCATCGCAGAGGATTAAAAACCACCCCTCAGCCTGACACCCTCATCCTCACCTTCCTCCCTCTGCTGCCCCAGGGGGATTTGGGGGACCAGAGGGTCCCTGCATGGCCTTCCCCAGGTGGGTGCTGCCCCTGCATCCCAAAGATCCTCCTTTTTATGGGATCATTAAAACAAATCACCCATCCATGGGTTTCCTTCCCAGTTAAATCTGCAGCTGCCAGGGCTTTTAGGATGGCACCAATTTGTGCCTTCACAGCATTCCCTAGAGGGTTTCTTGGGGTGTCTCCCTGCTTCCAGTACATTTGGAATCATGGAATTGTTCAGGTTGGAAAAGCCCTCTGAGATGATTGATCCTGCTGTTCCTCCAGCACTGCCACCCAGTGCCTGTGTCCCCAAGTGCCACATCCACGTGGATTTTAAATCCCTCCAGGGATGGGGGCTCCCCATTGCCCTGGGCAGCTGTGCCTGGGCTGGAGAACTCCTTTGGGAAAGGAATTTTCCCAAATATCCAAACCAAGCCTCCCCTGGGCCAGCCTGAGGCCGTTCCCTCTGCTCCTGTCCCTGTCCCTGGGAGCAGAGCCCGACCCTCCCTGGCTGTCCCCTCCTGGCAGGGAGCTGTGCAGAGCCACCAGGGCCCCCCTGAGCCCCCTTTTCTCCAGGCTGAGCCCCTTCCCAGCTCCCTCAGCCTCTCCTGGGGCTCCAGACCCTTCCCCAGCTCCTTTCCAGCCAAGTCCCTGCTCCAGGTTTCCCAAACTTTCACCTTTCCCAGTCCTTCAGAAGCTCCTGGAAGCTGTGGCGTGGCCAAATCCTTTGCTGATGCTTCCCAGCTCCTCAGCAGAGGATGGAGAGGAGATTTTGGAGATTTTGGAAGGCGTGACTTTGCTGTGAGGAAACCCTGCTCATCTCCATGGACGTGTCCAGTCCTTCTCTTCAGGGCTGCTCTCAGATATTGCTCCCCAGGACAACCCTTGAGGCTTTACACCCTGTAGTAACCCCAGAGTAACTGGATTAGGGGCTGAATTCACACAGCAGCTCCTCTACCCCTGAACAGGCTGGGTGTGGGAAGCCACAGAGCATCCACTCTCCATGGGGATGGCTCCAAGTGCCAGAAGGAACCATCTGAAAATCCCAGCAGTCTCTGGAAGTCTCCAGTCCCTCTCAGCCCTTCCAGTGTTGACTCAATGTTTTATTTTGATCAGGCTTTGCAGCCCTTCCCGGAGGCGCTTTTAATCTCCGCTCTGTAACCTTTAAGGAGAGAGGTTTTCGTGGCCTCTGCAATGATTTTCACTGCCTGCACGGGGATGTCTGAGCTGCTCCAAGTAAAGAGATTAATTCAATTTTCCTAAACTGGAAATGGACTGAAAAACAGAGAGGCTTCATTGACTTTTTCCTCGCTCGGTTCGTGGCGTGTTAGAGAAACAATCAATGGGGGTGAACTTCTCAGGCAGCAGGAACCTGGTGTTCCCATTTCCAGGCAACCTGCTCGGGGAGATGGGAATAAACATTTTTAAGAAATCTGTTTTGGCCAGAGCATGTTCCTCCTCTGCCTTGAAACCATCAGGATATATTCTTCTGGAAATGAATTACAAACAAATCCCTCATTTATCCCTGAGGTGACAGTCTTTTGCTGATATGTGCTTTCTGGAGACTAATAAGTTTTGAATGTCGATGGGGGGGGGGGGGAAAAAATCAAAGTAATTACTTTGTGTTCCCAAGCTCCTTATTTGTGTAGGTGCCTGTGTGTTTATCTCCCTCTGTCATGCTGCATTGCTAATGGTAATTAAAGGCAAGGGATTTTTCTTGCTGGAAGTTTTTCTTTCTATTTTCCACATTTAGTGATTTTGGCCTCAGTGATGATGCTTTGCCACCGGCCAGTTACTTGTGGAGGTGCTTTAATAGAAGGTCTGAGTTCAGGGGACTCTGCTTGTCCAGCTGGAATTGGATCATTTTCTTTCTCCAGGCCTGTGGAATGTGAGGTGGACATGTTTTTTTCCAGGCCAGGATTTGAGAGCAGGTGTCAGTCCTGGTGGCCACTGTCATCTCTGTGGTGGCTCTGGGAAATCACAGAAAATTCATCAATATTCGCTTTATTTGCACCGAGTTTGGGTTGTGGGTGGTGGCAGCAAAAACATGGAGCAAACCCACACAGTTCATGGTTGGCAGTGGGGTGGGGTGGGCTCCCCACAGGCTCTGGATCCTTGGGAAACCCATCCAGGACACTCTGGCTGGGGCTCAGGGGGTGGGACAAGGAATTCTGCCAGGTTCCCAGCCTTGCAGGGAGCTTCAGTTTCTCCCTGCACTTCATTTTCCACAGGGAACATGGAAAATGTTTTGTTGGGAGGGGGTTTTGGCTGGGAAGAGGCCACGGGGCTTTCCCCACAGGCCCCTCTCAGGTTGCAGAGTCTTAGACCAGGTCTAAAGTCTGGATCAGGAGGCCAAAACCGCAGTTCCAGATGGTGTCCAGATTCTGATAAGTTTTTCAACCCACAGAAGCACGAGGATGAGTGTGAAAGCTCACTTTAAGGCCCAGGTAAAACAGGGTTTTATGTGCACAGAGAGGAGCTTTATTTGTGTGCTTCCTCTAAAACTTCCACAGGAACATTCCAGCAAATCCTCTCCTCTCTGTCCAGTCCAAGGACTTTCTCCTGATTCCCTGCACTTCCACAGCTCCAGGCTCTGGAAATCACATCCAGCATCACACGAGGGGTTGGGCTGGAGACAGGGAGAGCAGAGTGCAGGGATGGAAATGGGATCCAGTGGAACTCCAGGGAATTCTGTTTGTTTTCCTTAATTAAAGTGGGGTTTTTTTGCTTTAGAGGAGCAAAGAGTGGCACCTCCCAGCACAAGGAATGGGCTTCAGGGGATTGGGGTTTTTTTGGATTCAGGGAATCATCTGGGTTGGAAAAGCCCTCTGAGATCATCGAGCCCAACCCTTTACCTGTCACTGCCACTGCCCCTGTCCCCAGGTGCCACATCCATGGGGCTTTGAAATCCCTCCAGGGATGGGGACTCCACCAAGGCTGGAAAACCTTTTTGAGGAAAAAACTTTCCCTGATATCCAACTTAAAGCCTCTCCTGGAACCTGAGGTTGTTCCCTCTTGTTTTGTCAACTTGGGAGAAGAACCCAAGTCTCAGACTGAGCTTGAGCAAACATCCAGAGCCATCCCATGGGAACAGATCCCGCTGCGAGTGTGTGGGAATGTGAACTCCATGTCTGAGCCATCCCATATGACCTTGGATCTCCTATTTGGGTTAGAAACTGCTTTTTTCTCCTGTTCTTAAAAGTGGGTTCTGTTCTGGAAGGTTCTGGTGAAATTCCCAACATTCAGCTTTAAGGGAAAGGACAGATTTTTAAGAAGGGAATTTGTGTGACACACACTCAAAAAAGAAATTACAAAAAAAAAAAATAAATTAAAAAATAAAAGGAAGAACCATGAGTGTGTGAGGAGCAGCCATGCCAGGCATTTGTCTGCAGCTGAAGGAAAGGTAAATATCAGATTGTCAGCTGGAGATGCATCTCTATTGCCTGGCTCCCAGCTGCAAATGGCAGCAATTAGGAAAATGTCCTGCCTTTTTCACAGGAGGTGGCATCTTCCCAGCCACAGCCAGAGCAGCCCAGGCGAGGCTGGAGGAGCAGATTGCTTTGCCCTGTCAGTCAGATCTCATCAGGGCCTGCAGAGCCTCAGACCCTGTTATCAGCTCGGGAATTACTGATCCCGGGGCTGGCTGATGGGGCTGCTCGTCACTTCCCCGCAGTCAAATCTGCCTCTGCTCTCTCCTCTCTCTTCATTAGATGGAGCCAGGAGTGAAGCTTTCCCACCTGGAGTCAGAAATGTGTCCCTTGGAAGGGGTGGGAGCGGGCAGGGAATGGCTGGGAGGGAGGAAAATGTCGGTGTTGGGACACAAAGGGATGGGGAGGGCATGGCCAGGTCTGGGCACAGGGCTTGTGAGGTGAGGGATGGGAAAAGGGAAGAGGGAAAAGTGGGGAGAGGAATGGCCCAGGGTGGGGTAGAGGAGGGAAAATGGAAGCTGAGGAAAGGACAGGAGTAGCAGAACTGAGAGGACCAACAGGGTCAAGCTGTGACACAGCACTGGGGTAGAGCAGGGGTGGCAGCAGGTGCAGCCCAGGAACAGCAGGGTTCCAGCGCTTTGAGTCATTCAGGGGAGGTTTAGACTGGATTTAGGAACTTTCTTTTTTCCCAGAAAGGGTTATAAAGCACTGGCACAGCTGCCCAGGGCAGTGGTGGAGCCACCATCCCTGGAAGAGTTCAAAAACCACGTGGATGTGGCACCTGGGGATGAGGGTTTGTGGTGACCATGGTGGGGAAATGGTTGCACAGTACCCTTGAATTTTGGCAGGTTGAGATCCATTCCTTCATTTCCTCTATAGTTAATTACTCTTTCATCAACAAGATCTTTAATTCATTGCCTTTTGGTCTGGCTTGGAGGTTTTAGCCAACTCAGGGCTGGTGGGGAGTCCTGGTGCAAAGCCACACGTTCAGCTGGTGAACACAAATCATCCTAAATAATCCTAAATAATCCTAAATAATCCTAAATAAGGATTTCCACCAGCTGCATTCTGCAACCAGGAGCTTCATCCTTCACCTTCTGCTGAGGATCCATGCCTGGAGATGTGCTGGTCGTGGTGGGATCTGTAACATTCCCAGCTATCACTTCTTATCTTCAGGGTTTATTCCTCTTGGCCAAAGAAAGTCCCAAGATGGTTTTTCCACCTTTCAAATGCTGAGAGCTGGGGTTGCTGCTGCTGGGGGCACCTGGGGACCTTCCTTTGTCACTGGTGCTGAAGGATTGATGGTTATGGGGGGATTTTGCCCTCTTGCCAGGGAATGTTCTCAACAATCAGCCATCTCCTGGCTCTGGGATCACAGAATCATGGAATGGTTTGGGTTGGAAGGGGCCCTGAAGCCCATCCCATTCCATCCCCTGCCATAGGCAGGGACACCTTCCCCTATCCCAAGTGCCTCACCACCCTCACAATAAACCCTTTCCTCCTAAAATCTAATCCCAATCTCACCTCTTTTAGTTTAAAACTTTCCTTTTGTCCTGTCACTCTCTGTGGCCTGTGTAAAAAGTTGCTTTCTATCTTTTGTTCTTATTAACTCTCTTTAAGGATTTAAAGCTGCAAAGAGTTTGGGATGTAACCAGGATATTATGGGCTCCATGGAGTCAGGTGGGGACAAGATGCCACTCAGCATTTTCTGTCCCATGGAGGAGCAGCTCCACATCATCTTCTTCCCTCCCCTGCTCCCCTTTCCTCCCTCCTCAACTGTGCAGTAACAACTTTTTTGGGGGATTCAGCCGCCCCCATGGTGTTCCCCAGGAGCTTTCCCGGGAAAGGCGAGCTCCATCCCAGCTGGGTTTTGGTGTGATTGCCATAATCACCCTCTGACTTCCACCCTTGCGTGAGATTAGACAGCCCAAAAGGAGAGCTGTGATTTTTGCAGTTTAAAAAAAAAAAAAAACAAAAACCCAACAAATAAACTGAGAAATTATTCTTGAAGTGCCAAAGGCGAGAGGCTCCGGGGCAGGAATGAGCGGGGAATGCAGATCAGGCAACGCCGTCTATGCAGGGTGGGGCTTCTGCTGGGGCTGACATTAAAAATTCCGACTCAAATGCGGGAAACATGGAGTGAAGGAGGTGAATTATTGATGGGGAGCAGGGATTACCATATCTGACAGATGGAGACTGTCTGAGAACATTTTGCAGAGTGGCATCTGCACCGTGCCTGATTGGCGTGCCTGAACTTTCGCGCCTCAGATGTCGAATATCAACACACAAACTCTGATGTAGCAATTAAATCTGTCCTCTAATGAACCTGGGCCTCGTAGCCAGGAGAAATCCACACACTCAGGTAAAAGTCCAAATGCCTCAATTCTTGTTTTTTTTAGGGAGATATTTAAATAATTACATCCAGAGCACTGCATTGAATACACGCACGTACAATGTCAACATTTAGATATATTCAGGAAATTATGTGAATGTATCCTGTCTTACTCCAATTTTACTGAAGGCTGTAAGGCCCCTCTTGTATTTTATAATTTGTATTCAGGATTTGACCTCAAATAATACAGAGAAGCTCTAAAATTCAGTTGCCACCTCACATCAGAGAGGTGCATGAACACCTAAAGCTGGAATGGGTCTCTTGAGCACACGGAAGTCGTAGATCAGACACGGATTCCACGTTGTCATGTGTGGAAAAAACAAAGAGGATAAGGGAAGAAGTGCAAATAAAAGCAAGTTTGGTGCTTTGGTGGGGAACAGCTTGGATTGGGAAGATGCAAGATATAAAATATGGCTTTTCTAATAGGATTTAGTGCCTTCAGAGTTATTTTCCTAAGTCAGGCCCAACATGGGAAATGGGTGAATTTTTCTGCTGTCTGTTATAAGTGGGGCACTGGAGGAAATTCAGTTTTCTTCATGGAAAATGTGCAGATTTTGGAAATCATCAGGAAAAATGTGCTTTTAGTCCCTGGAAGGGCTTTCAGGGGTGGAATCTGGGAGGTTACTCAAGGAGCATCAGTATTAGGACAAATCTCTTCAGCCAAAGGGTTGCCCAGGGCAGGGCTGGAATACCCATCCCTGGAGGGATTAAAAGCCCTGTGGATGTGACACTTGGGGACATGGTCAGCGGTGGCCTTGCTTGGACCAGATGATCTTAGAGGGCTTTTCCAACCTGAACGATTCCATGATTCTGTGGGGTGAATCCATCCTGTTGGACACACAAGGAGCTTCCCTCTGGCCCCGTAACCACAGAATGCATGAGGTGGGAGGGGACCATGGTGGGGTCATTGCTCCTCCTCACCCTCAAAGCAGCCTCTGAGAGAACAGAGAAGTTCTGGAAGTTCTCCAACGGGAACTGCGAGAGGTCGATAAATTAATAAATTACTACGGAAAACTCCAGGCTCAGCTCTGCCAGCAGAGTCCTTTGGAGAGCCTGGAGGGTTTGTGCAGTTGAAGATGAGTTTCTGGGAGGAGATGAAAAGCAGTTCAGAGAATTGCTGTGCTTTTGATGGCTCTGAACTACTCCACCATCCAGAAGCTGTGCAGGGATTCTCTTCTCACTCTGTGGCACCAGTTTTGTTTCCAAGCAGCTGCTGTTGCACTGCAGTGGAGTCTGTCCATAAAAAGTGATGAGCAAAGGGATGGAATTCCAAGATATTCCATGAGCAAAATCTATTTTTTTGCCATGCAGTGGAGAGTGGAGATAGAAACCCCTGAACTCTGGGTTTTACCCTGCACTCTTGCCTGCCACAGGCTGACATTGACCTGTGGAACCCAACCAGGACCTGCCACAGGCTGACATTGACCTGTGGAACCCAACCAGGACCTGCCACAGCTGACACTGACCTGAGGAACCCAGCCAGGACCTGCCAGAGGCTGACATTGACCTGAGGAACCCAACCAGGACCTGCCACAGGCTGATACTGACCTGAGGAACCCAACCAGGACCTGCCACAGGCTGACACTGACCTGAGGAACCCAACCAGGACCTGCCACAGGCTGACATTGACTTGAGGAACCCAACCAGGACCTGCCACAGGCTGACATTGACCTGTGGAGCCCAACCAGGACCTGCCACAGGCTGACATTGACTTGAGGAACCCAGCCAGGACCTGCCACAGGCTGACACTGACCTGAGGAACCCAACCAGGACCTGCCACAGGCTGATATTGACCTGTGGAGCCCAACCAGGACCTGCCACAGGCTGACATTGACCTGAGGAACCCAACCAGGACCTGCCACAGGCTGACACTGACCTGAGGAACCCAACCAGGACCTGCCACATTGACTTCTGCCCCAGTTCTCCGTTCTGTCCCCATCAGGCAGATCCCATCGTGTCCTTCACCCATCGGCAACTCCCAGCCATTCCTGGTTTATCCAAGCTCAGCTGGCACCACTGAGCACCTCCCTGATCACCTCCAGTTCCACGTCACTTGATCCTAAATAAAGCCACACCGATTGTTGTTCCCAAAGGGAAGTGAAAATTGTGGGATTTTTTTGCTGACTGGAGCACTCTCTGCAGCGCTTTCCCTGGAAGTGCTGACTCCCTCTTCTTTCAGCCTACATTCATTTCCATGTTCCCTCCAATTTATGCATGAGGCAAGGGGAAAAAATCCCTTAATATTCCCTATAAACTGGCAGATGGTATAGATAATTTTTTTTTTAACTATGTGCAGTAAAATGCAAACGTGTGTGGCTTATTTGCAAATGCTGGCATTAATAACCGATATTTAAACAGGTCAGATTAACACTTTTACTGATCTATTTAAAAGATTATTTTCCAATCATTTGCACACCCAAAATCAATTTTAATACATCATGTAAATTGAATTTAATTTTTTTTTACACAAAATTGCATTTATCTTCCTGAGCCATTAAATTTACTATTTAATATGTACTTTCCAGCTCACTTGGCTAGAATTTCATTGCTCTTTATCTGTATAAATTTAATTAGCCTTGATATCATCAGTATATTATAGAACTAATTAAAGATTTAGATAAGTGCTGAGGGTGCTTGTTTAATACCCTATAAAGTTCCATTTGGAGAGCGAGAATTTCCATCTTTCATTAGGATCAGCGAGTTTGGAGCTACAAGGAGTGGCTCAGACATTGTTTTTTGAAGAATTATTTAATGGGCTTTAATGGATTTATCCTTCCTTTGAAAAGCTGTGTAATTACCCTGTCTCTCTGCACGCTGCGAGGGGGCTCAGAGGTGTTCTGGGAGGGGTTTTAAATGCTCTGTGCACGTGGGGATGCTCAGAGATCCCCATTCCCAAAATTCCAGGGATTGTTGAGGTTGGAAAAGTCCTCCAAGGTCACGGAATCCAAGTTGTGCCCAATGCCCAGAGCCCTGAGTGCCACATCCTTGGACACCTCCAGGGATGGGGACTCCAAACCTCCCTGGGCAGCTTTTCCCAATGTTTTCCAACTTTTTTTCCATGAGGTAATTCCTTCTGGTCTCCCACCTGAGCCTCCCCTGGAGCTCATGTTCCCAGCAGGGCAGCTTTGTCCAAGTGATGAACTCTGGGAGGATGGGAACAGGAAATAAGAAGGAAATACTAATGAGGAAACAATAGCTAAGGCAGATAAATCTCAGGATAAAAAGGAGGAGGGAGAACAGGAGAGAGATTGGGAAGGGTGGTGATGTTCTGCACACCCCTCACCCTTCCCTTTGCTAATTAATTCTGCATTTAGGAGGGGATTCCTCATCTGTGTTTGGCAAAGAGCTCTGCAGGGGTGACAACCCAGTGGCAGAGCTGCACGTGGCACCCAGAGGTGCTGGCTGGGGGGAGTTTTATCCAAAATGGTTTCATCTGTCTAAAAAGCAACCCCCAGGTGAGCTGATTTGTATGTAGGGGCTGCACAAGCTGTCTCCGTGGTTTAAACTTTAAAAGGGAAAATAATTGGATTTCCTAACGAGGTTGTCTCTAATTAGAAGGCCAAGCTTGTGCCCTTTTGAATAAATACACTTGTTTTTCTTGCCTGGCTCTGTACCTGATCAGAGCCCTGTGTGGGTGCTGAGCAAGGGGTGAGGGCTTCCCATCCCTGATACTTTTCCCACCCTTGGATAAATGACTTAATTTTAATTATTCTTCCAGCTTTTTTTAAAAAAAAAACCCAAATTATCCTACCATCCCTTGATTATTTATTAAGGGCTGTGATTTGCAGAGCTACCACAGGAGCGTGAAGCACCACTATACTCCAGTTCTACTTTTATTTCTTCCTTTCCTGCTTTGTTTTCTTTCCCCATTCATTTCCCATCTTGGAAGTTTGCACATTTTAGGTTTTTAAATGGGTTTTTTTAAAATGTTTTTGTGATAGCACAGCCCCAGAGCCATCTGTGCCTCCTGCCCCAAATGGTGCCACGTGTGGTGATGGGGCAGCTGCTTCCAAGGGGCTGTGAGTGAGCAGAGCACAGATGAGATTGCAGTGACTGGAACATTTTTTGGCCTCATTTTGGGGTTTTTTTCAGTCCATGGAGCCGTTTAGGGGCTTCTTCCTCACCCCAGACACGCATGAGAAGTGTCCAGGCCTTGGTGTGGTGCCTGAGAGGAGCTGAGGTTGACCAGAACAGCAAAACCATCTCTGATGTGAACTCCCCTAAAGCACTTTGGGTTCTTCTGGAGGCACAGGAGGAACATTCCTGTTGTTGTCCCCACAAGTGCTCCAAGTTAACTAAAAAATCAAGGAAGAAATCTGAAGAAAAGTCAATCAGGATTTACATTCTCTGGTGTCCTGAGGGTGCTGTCCCTTATTTTAGGGTTGTAGCTGCACTTCAGGATGAGCAGTGGCTGGAAAGTGGAACTGGATCCATCCCCGGGAATGTCCAAGGCCAGGCTGGATGGGGCTTGGAGCAGCCTGGGATAGGGAAGGTGTCCTGGCTGGAATCTGATGGTGTTTGAGGTCCCTTCCAACCCAAACCATCTGTGATTCCATGGAAAGCTCTGGAGATGGAACCAGCAGCTCCCATGCGTGCAGATTTTTGATTTAAAATGCTGCTCACTGCCACGTGTGTGCAAACATCCCCGCAGCCTTCATGAGGTGCAGAAATTACAGTAATTGCTGTTTTCCCTGGATTTTCCTTTGGTGTTCTGAGCTTTCCAAATTATCTTTGCAAACTCCAAGCTGGAACTCATCTCTCCTGCCCCATATCCAGTGCTCTATAATCATTCTCAGCTCCTCCAGAGGGAAAAATGCCCCATGGGATTTTCTTCTTTGTCAAGCCAGGCCTGAAAAATCAATTTCTACTGCAATTCTTGACTGAAATCACCTCATTTCTTTGCTCTTTTTCTCTTTTCCAGTTTTGTGGTTTTTTTGACTCACTCATTTACCTCTATATTTAAATGTCATGGTTCCAGCATGATCTTCAAATATCAACATTGAGTGATTTATAACCACAGCTTTGGTCTTTTTTGTCATCTTCAGTTTCTTGCTTGTCCTGTCTGGTGGCTTTTCAGGATTTGGGTTGGAAGGGACCTTAAAGATCATCCAGTGTCACCCCTGGCATGGGCAGGGACACCTTCCACGGTCCCAGGGTGCTCCAACCTGGCCTTGGACACTTCCAGGGATCTGAGGGCAGCCACAGCTTCCCTGGGAATTCCATCCCAGCCCTTCCCACTCTCATAATAAAATCTTCCTTCTGTCCTGTCTCCCTCTCCCCTCATTTAGTTTTTATCCAGATTTTCTCTAAGTGCTTCCTACTTAACCTTTTTGACTTTCCCATTAGAGCAGCAATTCCAGGTGCTGCCAAAGCACCTCCCTAATCCCCCAAAAGAGAGGGAGATAAGGGACAGAATTTTTATTTCTCCTTTTTGTTGTTCCCTTTGGCTAATTCAGCGCCCAGACTGGAATTCCTGCCTGGTGGATCCGTTCCTGTCTAATGCAGAGCAGGCCCCCAGCTAGAGCAGGAAGGAATAATTAAAGTGGGATCCTTTATTCTGAAACATCACTCCAAGGTCCTCCTCTGAAGAAGAGATCAAGTCATTCTCAGGGAAATCAGGATTTCATTTGGAATTCACCTGGCCACCTTTTGAAAACTTTTTTTTTTTTTTTTTTTTTGGGTTAGAGGTGAACATTAGCATTTAAATGGAGAATGGTATTAATAGCCCTCAGAGGAGCTGGGCTCATCCTGATTGCCTTTCCCTATTTTTTTTTTCCCTAAATGAGAAAGCTCCTTAATTTTTATTCTCTTTCTCTAAGAACAGACTTCAAGAGACCATTTTTAATATGGATATCTATAGACAGATCAGCTCAAAATGCCTCCTTGCAAAATGGAGTCATGGTTGGCAATTTGCTGGGTTTTTTCAAAAGTGCTGCTTAAAACCCAACAAAACCAACTGGTTTGGGGGTCAGGTGGATCCTGCACTTTTGGTTTGCCCGTGGGATGTTTTTTCCTGCAGCTGGGATCCATTTCCACCCCATTAAAGGGATATTGAACCTTCCCTGTCTGCTCGTAGCACAGAGCTGTTCCTTGTGTCGTGGTGCATCTTCCAGGGGCCATTCCAGATGGATCAAGGGAGCAGGGAGAGTTCAGTTTTGTATGATTTGCTCTTAGGTTTGTCCTAAAAAATGCCCCCAAAAAATTCAAGGCAGTTTTGGACCCAATCCCATTGCCAGTGGTCAGAGGAACAAGCCATGGGTGTCTTGGTTGGGATGTTTGTCACATGAAAAATGGATTTTATTTTTTAAAAAATTAACAAATCTTTGGCATCCAAACTGTCAAAATTAGTTAATTACCCTGCATGAGCCGGATATTAATGACTTGGGATCCCTCAGACAGTTCTTCACTCCTCATTCCCCGAAATACACCATCAGCACTGGAGCTGGGTGCCAGTGGAGAAGTTTTTACCATCCTGAAGAGCTGAAATTGGAGCAGGTTCATTCTCTTGTAAAGAGCAGCTCTTATTCCACAGGAATTCGGGAGAGATGCTCCCTAAGAACCAATTCCATGGTTTTGTGTGTAGAACCTCTCCTGTCGCGTCAGCCCAACAAATCCCATCAGTGCTTTTCAGCATAACACAAATAAGTGATAAACTGAGAGCAAACGTGGGAATAAAAGGATTTCTCTGTTGGGATGAGTCCTGGGACACTTGGTTCCCATCAGCTGCATTCCCACAATCCTAGAATGAGTTGGGTTGGAGGGGACCCCCAGAATCATCCAGTGCCACCCCTGCCATGGGCAGGGCCACCTTCCATCGTCCCAGGCTGCTCCAACCTGGCCGCGGACACTTCCAGGGATCCAGGGGCTGGGAAGTTGTGCTCCAAAGCCAAAACTCTGTGGCCTTCCCAAGGTGACAGAGCTCCTTTAAGGAAAAAATGGCAAAAAAGGATAAAATCTGCACAAACTGATCACTGGAGAAGCCCAGCAGCGCAGCCCCATCTTCTCCTCACAACTCCTTCCTTCCTCTCCTGTCCTAAATCTGGGCTGGCGGAAGAATTCCTACACCTCACAGACACGGGATTCATCCGTCACTCTTCTCAGGATCAGATTGTTTTTTTTAATTAAAAATTCCCTCTAAAATAAAAGGGGAGCAAGCCAGGCAGCAGGGAAGGAGCACAAGGTGTGCATTTTTAATTGGGTGCAATTAAAAACCTGCCGCTCCGGCATGGCAGCGCCCGCGGCCAAGCCCGATTTGCATGAGTAATTATTCACTCCATTACAGAGTCTGCTCAACTTTGCCTTCCTTGTCTTTGAAAGTATTAATAAATATTGATCAGACACTCTCCTGTTTGCCTTCGCCCAGGCAGCTCTGATGGACTCAGCCTCTGATGTTATCAAATAATGAAATATGAAAGAGGGAGCGGGATGAGCCTCTTGTTCTGTGATTTTTTATTTAGGCTCTTCATTTTCCTTTCACAAGTGTGTTTGTCCCTGCCATTATAAACCCTCTTTTGATTATGAAGAGGTGGCTGAGGAAAGCAAGTTGTAAAGGATGGAGGGAATAAATAAATGGAGCACAGGTGAGGGGAATCTGCTCCGTGGAATGCTGGCCAACCGCTTTGTGTTTTTAAAGCTGAGGTTTAAAACCAAGGAAAAAGAATTAAAAGTTATCAAAAGCTCAGTCTATCATCTGACAAATAGGTTAATAAATAATTATATGGGTTTAGCAAACCTAACCAAAGAGCAAATTTAGCTCCCCAAACTTTCTTTTGGCTTTAATGTGGGCAAGCACGGGGAAGCTGATTTACCATTCCCAGATCATCAGCCTGGGCAGGAAAAGCTTCCAGGGCTCAGCCATGGGGGGAGAAGAGAGGAGATCAAAGCAGGGGTGGAACTGGATGGGCTTTAAGGTCTCTTTTGACCCAAACCATCCTCCAGTCTCAATAAAGAGACCTGCCCACACTGGGCACAGGTTGCCCAGAGAAGCTGAGGGTGGATCTTCTCACTTCCTGGATCCCTGGAAGTGCCCAAGGCCAGGTTGGACAGGGCTTGGAGCACCCTGGGATGGTGGAAGGTGTCCCTGCCCATGGCAGGGAGTGGAACAAGAAGAGCTTTAAGATCTCTTCCAACCCAACCCATTCTGGGATTTTAGGATGATGCTCAGCAGGAGGATGTCTGTGCTTTGTTCACCTTTCTCTGCTCGTGGCACTGCTGAATAAAAGCAACAATTTGTGGAATTTTGTAAAAGTCTGGCCCCCCCAGGCCCCCCAGTTGACCAGGGTGTTTTTCTCTTTGCAGGCAGTACTACGAGATGCTCTACAACACAGCAGACGAGCTGCTGAACCTGGTGGTGGACCAGGGCGTGAAGTACACGGAGCTGGAGTACATCTACGCCCTGAACCTGCTGCACCGCAGCCAGACGGGCGTGGGGGACCAAACCACGCAGAACATGAGGCTGCAGCGCCTCAAGGAGATCATCTGTGAGCAGGCTGCCATCAAACAGGCCACCAAGGACAAGAAAATCACCACCGTGTGACCCCTCTGCCACCCACGTCACCCGCGGCTGGCGGGTGGCACCTCCAAGTTCTTCTGTTGGGTTTTTTTGTTTGGTTTTTTTTCTGTTTTAATCAAAGAAAAAAATGGAAATATTCTGGGCATTGTGGTGAGGATAGAAATGCTATTTGAGGTTTGGGGTTGGGGTGGTTTTGATGTGTATCCATGTAACGCTTCTTTAATGTTCTCCCCAAAGTGATTCCACAGCAGGAACCCCAGTGGGGTTTGGGGCGGGATATTCAGCTTTGCTCTGCTGCTGCTGCTTTGCCTTGAGACGTAAAAAGAGCTGTGGGGTGGCAAAAGGGAAAATTGGGTCTTGGAAGTTCAGACCACACTAAATGATCAGCACCCAGCCAGTCAATCCCAAACCTGTTGTTCACACGTTGATCTCCATGGTTTGGAGATCTTTTTTGGAGCGCTCTCTCCAAGTTGTACCCACGTGAAGTTTTCTGCTGTTCCCACTGCTAAAAGATGTGATTGTTTATTCCTTCAGGTGGGGATCAGCCAGTTCTCCACGTGGGAGGTAACACGGGACCATTTGTTTCCACTTCTCCTCTTTCATTATCCCGGAGCCATCTGGCGCCGGCTCCTGCAGTGCTGGGTGTATGCAGGAGAAAATTGCCAATATAAAATAACAAAAAAACCCTTTCTTCTCTTGTTCTGAATATTATCTTTGAGTCCCCCCCAGCTTCAGAGATGTTTTGTGGCTGTCACTTGATGCACTGGAAGGACAAGGCAGGGTTGTGTAGCTCAGCACCAATGATCAGCAAAGGCAGGAGGGCACCAAATGCAGAGTCTGAGGCACACCCAGGGCACCAACTCTGCCCTGCCTTGACCTTCTAAATCCACCTGGCAAAAAGGTTCCCCATTCCTCCAAAATCAGAAGCCACTGCACTTGTATTTGCCAAGAAAACTGGGAACCCAGCTGGGTTTCCTGTGCTCAGAAAGGCGCTCTCTGAGCTGTAGGTGCTTTGTGTGTCAACCTTGAAATTGCAGAATTAAAGGATGTTTAAAGGCTCTGGTGGTTTGTCTGTCTGTTTTTAAGAACTGTCATTCCTGAGGTATTTAAAGGATTCCTTTCCAGGCCCAAATTCAGTGTTCTCCAAGGCTCCATCAGTGTGGAGATGATTTTCTGGGTCATTCGGTCCAACCCTCAGCTACCTCAGACCAACTCTGGAGGCTTCTCACCACCCATAAGAAGCAGAACCCATCAGTTCTTCTTGTTAAGAATCTTCTGGGGTTTTTTTTCCCCTAATTTTATTCAAAATCCAAATTTTTCTCTTGTCAGGAACTGCAGGAGTTCCTCCCTTTCCCTGATGGGTTTGCAGGAGGGTGGAAAATTCCCTGAGGGATGGTGATGGGATGTTCCTGGGATCACAGATCTGTGTTCACCTGCTCAGACACTGCCATGTGCTGTGCTCTAGGTCCTGAAATGCTGCATATCCCCTACCCAGACTTTGGAAGAGGGAAAAGGAGCTGCTTGGTACAAGGAAATCCTAATCCAGACCCTTTGGGGAGTGGGAGTGATGTGGGAGGAGCTCTGTATTCAGACTGGGCTGCTGTGGCCTAGTGTGCAACTGGTTAATTTTTAATTTCTTAATAATCTGAGGCTCTGCTTTGCTGATCTCAGGCTTTGCAGTCCACATTTCCCACCCACCCAGCAGCTGTGCTGGTGGGGGCCAGCACAGATTGGATAAAATCAGGAAAATCTCATCTTTGGGAGTATTTTTGAGGCTAAAACAAATGATTTAAACTGTTTTTCGATGAGCTGCTCCTCACGTTGTCCATCACAGCCTCACAAGGTGTGAACAGAGCAGCAGTGACACTCAGGGACTCACCTACAGCAGGTGTAAAGAGAAGATTTTGCAGCTGAGGTAATTTGAGTTTACAATTACCTGATGTCTCCTCAAGAGCTCAGACTCTCAGCTCTCTCCAAACCTTCACGAGGGAAGTAAATATTCCAGGATCACAGCAAGGAGAAAGGCAGGAGCAGCGTGTGGAATGTGGGAATCCAGACCCCCAGCACCTCATTCCAGCCCCCCAGGGACATTCCCTGTTCCAGCTTCCTCTCTCCATCACAAGAGCGTTGGACTCAAGGATCTTAGAGGTCTTTTCCAACCTTAATTCCAGGATTCTTCCTTGCTGCAGCATCTTAGAATCCTCAGCAAAGGATCCTTACTAAATGTTTTTTTTCCTGGGAAGGTGGTTTTGGCATGAACCACGTTTTCTTCCCACCATGAGCTTAACCCACCAAGGATATTTTGATTTTGAAGCAGAGAAATTGGGTTGTTTATCACGGAGAGTTTATCTCAGCCTGGAGAAAAGGAGGCTCAGGGGGCACCTCCTCACAAGAGGTTGTAGCCAGGTGGGATTTGGTTTCTTCTGCAAACAACAGGAAACAACCTCAAGCTTTACCAGGTTTAGACTGGCTGTGAGGGAGAAGATCCCCTTGCAAAGGCTCTGGCCTGAGCGTTGGTGTTTGTTTCAAAGTCTCTCACTAACAGGAGATACCGTGGGTGAGGGGGAGAGATTTTGGGAACAATTTCTGTTTACGGAGCTGGGTTGTGGGTAGAGACAAGCTGTCGTGGTTGGGAGTAAATAACTCCTGAGACAATCCCCTCACACCCTCCTCAGCATCCGGGAGCCACACTCGGGGCCTTCCTCGTGAAGAAGAGGGGGGCTCCAACACACCAGGGGCTCCTGAGGTGTTTGCAAAGTCCCCTGAGGTCACTTTTGGTCCCCAGGTGTTTGCAGTCCTGCACTCTCCACAGAGGAGCCTTCTGGGTTTGGGTTCAGCCCCACAGCCCCTCATGGTGCCCCTCATGGTCCTGTCCAGCTTTATCAGGCTCTCCTGCCCTGGATTGATCAGTGCTTGGGGGTGGGACAGAAGCTCAAGGCTCCTGAAAGCACCAGCCCTTGGGAAACTTTGCTGCCTTCCCAGCATTGATTTTTCCTTTCCTGTTGTCTGGTTCCTGTTTCTGCATCCCAGCCTATGGAAGTCAGTCACGTGAGGCATTTATAACTCATTTGCAGTGGGAGATGGTTTCCCAAAGGGGAAAAAATCTCAGGAGGGTGTTGAAAATTGTGCAAAAATCCCTGGAATTGTCCTTCCTCTGTGATCTGAGCTGTGCAGAGCACGATCTGTCCCAAATCTGCCCTGCAGGAGGGACCCAGTCCTCACTCTGGGGTCTCTTACAAGAGCACAGAACATCTCCAGTTCTGCATCCATCTCTGGATCCAACAGCAGCAGCACCTGGAGCACCAGAAGAACCCATGGAACTGCTCCAGGGCTGGAGTCCCTCTGCTCTGGAGCCAGGCTGGGAGTTGGGAATGTTCCCCTGGAACAGAGAAGGCTCCAGGGAGAGCTTCCAGCACATTCCAGGGCCTGAAGGGGCTCCAGGAGAGCTGCAGAGGGGCTGGGAACAAGGGACAGAGGGACGGGACACAGGGAATGGCTTCCACTGCCAGAGGGCAGCAATGGATGGGAGCTTGGGCAGGAATTGCTGCCTGGGCTGGCATTGCCAGAGCAGCTGTGGCTGCCCCTGGAGCCCTGGAATGTCCAAGGCCAGGCTGGAGCATCCTAGGACAGTGGGAGGTGTCCCTGCCATGGCAGGGGTGGAATGGGATGAGCTTTAAGGTCCCTTCCCACCCAAACCATTCCATGATTCTGTTCCCTTGCACCAGTCCTTCCCCACAAATGGTTTTGCTGTCCTGACGTGACCCTGCAGGGCACAGCAGTTCACAGACAGAGCCTGGAGATTTTGTTTTGTAAAGCCCCATGAAATGCCACCAGCTCTGCCAAGAATCATTCCAGGGAAGTGCTCCTTTGGTGCTTAAAGAGACAAGGAAATACTTCTCCAGACCACAAACCCGAAATGTTTCCATGGGGGCTGTAAATGTTCATGAGGGTTTCACAATTTCCTTTTTACAGCCTCATAATCTTTACTGGGTTTTAATTATCCCACAATCTTGAAGCCTGTGCCAGACACAATAGGAAAGGTGGTAGGAAAAGCAAATTGCTCTGGTTCCTTTCACAGTTTGAGTGTCAGCCTCCAACACCTCCTCTCCTGAGGGTTTCTTCCCTTTATCCTCTTGATGAAGGATGATACAAACCTGCCTGGCAGATATAAATTCATATCTTGGATGTACACACACAGGCATGGATAGGACAGAGATGGATGGATGGATGGATGGATGGATGGATGGATGGATGGATGGATGGATGGATGGATGGATGGATGGATGGATGG
>VZUI01076285.1:0-36317 GCA_013401135.1 Cettia cetti
GGAGGGAGGGGATTTGGATTCCACATTTCCTAAGGAGGTCCTGCCCCTTCTTAGCAGATACCTGTCTTTCAAACCAAGACAGCCTTATTATTTCTTATAGTCAGTCCTAAACTTCTGAGGAAGAGTTCTCAGCTGCAAGTGCTGTATCAATGCAGGACAGAATAAATAAATACATAAATATTTCTGCAAAAAAGTAAGTCTTTCAGTCGAGTTATAAACCTGCTTTCAGTACTTTCTCTACCTTCTTTCGTATGTACCACCCAAATTCAGCTTGTTAAGGACTGCTGGCATATGAGAGCTTTCCTTTACAAGATCCTGTTTCAGTGTTTCCCTCCACAGAGAAGACTGGTATTTTCTGGCTTTTCGAACCAGCAATTCTGTTTTCTGAAGCAGAAAATTAAATTTGCTCTTCTTTCCTATGAAGAAGGCAGTGTGTGTCTCATATTCACACTAGACTGTCCTGACATACCAGCAGCAGCAAATGTGAAAATAGTGTGTCCAGGCCCCTAGGACAGCAGAACACAATTTTCTAGCAGAACCTCTGTCAGATGCAGGTTCTGATTCTTATTCATACCAAGATACCTTTCAATTGCTCCAGGAGTGCCAGGAGCTGTTCCATGGTAGAAGGAGTAATTTATATTCCCTGCCAGAAGCACCCAGCCCCTTGCACTGGAATTCCCCCTCAGTGGAATTGCTTCTTCTTCAGAGCCCCGACAGTGGGTTTTTCAGATTGTGCTGTTCTGGCTGATCAGCTTAACATTCTGTCTTAGCGCTACTGTTCCTGCTTCTCTAGGTCCTGAATCTCTATGGGCAGATCAGGACCATTTATTAAAACAGGGTAAAATAGTGGGTTACTGCAGAGAGATGGAGAGAGTAGTTTTGTCTGAGGTACTTCCTATGGCTGTACTGTCAACCTCCCCAGTAATGTAGTTTATTTCTCCTGCTGAATGTTGTTCAGCTGCTCCTGTAATTTACGTTGGAATAACAGGTAGAGACTAGTGCCTTGGACCTGCAATATGGGCTGCCAAGTGTAGTGTGTGTCACACGAGTGGCGCAGGTTACCTGTAAAATTTACTCCAATGCATTGTGTCCTAGTGTGCTTTTCAAGAGGTGGCACAGCCCTTGGCCTTTTGGCCTTTCTTGTGTCTTACTTAGCTAAAGGAAATAAAAGTAACTAATAGCTGTGTTGATTGTTTGGAATCCTTAACAAATACAACATTGATTTGTTAAATACTGAAGAAATGGTAATCTCTTTTTAAACACTTAAGTACTTGGACTTCCTGCCATCTCCCTCTGCTCTCTCCTCCACTCTCCCAAATAGGTCAGAGTTTTTTTATTGCAATTTATTCTCCTGTCTTACTCAGGACTTACTGTTAACTGTAAGAGCATTTCCCTTGTTCCCGAGCCATCAGTGAAGCACCCATGTGCGGCCCTGCCACATCACGTTAAGCTTGTCTGTCATTCGTTGTGCCTTTGTGTCATCTTATGAGAGATTTCACCAAAGGGTTTTGGTTTATATGTTGCTGTTCTGATTCAGCTGAAATAAGTTCTCTGTGGCTGTCTCCTCCTGTGTTGTTTGTGTGCCAGTGAAACAGGGTACCCTCTAAACTTCATTGTGGGGAGAGTGGGAAAAACGAGCATGGTGATGTTATAAATATTTGATCAGTCAAAATTTCCAACAAAATGATTTATTGGAAATTTGACTGATACAAAGAAATAAAAGCCACAATTAAAAGGGACAGTTCTGAGCCTGGGGTCAGAACTGGGTGAACAGGAATCCAGCCTCTAGCAGATGTCTCCCACAGCTCACGAAGCCTGTCTTTGCAGGGTTTGTTTTTATACTGTTCTCTGGGCTGAACAGGGAGTTGCTTCATCCTTCTTTGTCTTTTGCTCTTTTCTTGAAATTTATCCTTTCATTGCTGCTAGTCCACTGAAGAGCTTTCCAGGAATAGGTGATTTTTTGATTAGTTTTCATGGAACCTGGTATTGGGATGCACACACCTGGCAGTGCTGATAAGATCCATATCGGGTGTGGATGGTCCTCTGATGGGTGCTGATCACTGGGTCCTTAGTTGAGCCATCTCCTTTGAGAGCACATCTCCCCTTCTGGGGCTGTCCATTGTTCCACAGGAGCCACCCTTCCTGGCTCCTGCTGATTTCCTTGGAATAGTTCTTTGCCAGGGCATGTTCAGATGCCAGTTCTGTGACCAGGATGATTTTATACTGTTGGAGTTTTAATCTTATAACCCGAATTACACTACCATACTGATGAATTATATTACCATACTTATAACCAACATTAACTTTATAACATGAATTACACTAACATATTTATAACTGTGATGATAAGATTTCCTCGTGCTTAGTAATAGTAGGGAACAGTTAAGTCACCCCAGCAATGCTGGGGTGAATGCAAACTCTCACAAGGAACTACGGAGAGCAAAACAGCTTCCTATATAAAGGCAGGAAAAATGAAACTTGCCTTTGAAGGTGCTGACATATGGAGTAAAACAAAACTGGTTGCAGTGGCAAAATCAGTTTTGCCTTAGCCTTTACATCAATTTTGAATGGCTTTACAGAAGTGAATTACATACATTTTTTAATTACACCACTTGTGTTGCTTTATAATAAGTCTCAGGCCAAGTGACTTTCCCAAGATTGTACATTAAAAAGCTGAGAGAAGAGTTTTAAATTGTACCTCATACTCTGGACAACAAGCTTCAGCGCAAACTTTTGGTACAGAATAAAACCTAAAAGTGTGCATATTAAAAACTGTAAAGTCATACCATATTTTAACCATGAAATGTGTCATAGACATGGTTATTCTTTGTACAGTCTAATTAACATGAAAATAAGTGGATGTGGCCAGAACATAGGCACACAGACTCATTCGCTCCATTCATGTCCAGAGTCCCTCCTCCAACAGTATGAATCACAATAGGATGAATAAAAGTGCTGTTTTGCTACTGTACTGCAATGTTAGTACTGTTATGAATAAAAATCAGTGCCAGGAGACATTTCTCCCTTTTTAAGCCTTTATTAAAGATCAGCTCTGGGTGCGGGCCTGGGAGCTGCACACATGGCCGCTGTTCCTGCTGGACAATGCAGAGGAGGAGGAAAGCAGCTCTGTCTCACAGCAGAGCTGGGACTTCATTCCTCGCAGGATCCATGCGAAGATTGCCGTCAGCTCTCAGCTGGGGGGGTCTGGCCGGTCCAGGTCTATTGAAGTTATCGTGAGGGATGAAAAAATCTCTGTTGGTGTCCTGGCATTCCTCTCTGCTCTGCCGGCTTGGGGGTGTCACTTGTACTCCGGGGTGATACATTGGCTCGTTTTTTTTAGGGTTTTATTTCTTTTTCCACAAAGTTTTCCCAAATTTGCATAAATCCCTGGAGAATCTTGGGAGCAGCAGCTGTGTCCCCCATGCAAGGGGGAAGGGAGTACAATGGGACTAGATAGGCAGATAACCAATTGAATGACCTGATCTAGCAGGGCTAGGTGAGCAATCGGGGAGTGATTAACATTTGTAAAGGCTTTTTTTAACAACACACAAACCTGATGCTAGGAGAAAAAAAAACCTTTTTGGGTGACTCTTATTCCTTACAGTACAAAAATCAATTTCTTTTGCTTTGGAGATGCCAGGTGCCTTCTGATTGTGGTATTTAGTGATCTTGCAAAGACAGTGAAACAAGTGAAAGGGATCAAGAGAAAATCCATCTGTAGAGGAAAAATCAATGTTTTTAATTCATTTCAATTTCTCATTTTACAAACTTCATTACATCCAATTCTATTATAAAAATCCACTCTTTCAATATAGGAAATAATTGGAAGAAGAAAGTTCAACTGGATTAGATAATTAATTTATCTGAATCTTAAAATGTTTCTGGGTATTTTTCAATCAGATATAACAAAATTATAGAAGCTCATATTATCAGTCTAGATGCAGTCTCATGCACAAAAGGTTTATCCAAATAAGTAATTCTGGTCTGTACTTCTTATAAATTGATACTGAACTAATTCATCACCCCTAAACCACAGCAATTTACATGTTAGCAGGAGTTAATAGTCTGGCTGTTCCTGACCAGCTCCCCTATTGGAGTAATGCATGCTGCACCTCAGGCAGCAAGGCATGGCCTGGCCAAACATGAGGGGAAACAATGTTCATTTTGAATTGAGTACATAAACACTGGCTTTGTATTGTTGCCATGCATTTGATACCAATCCTTGCTGTGTCCGTTTCCCTGCTCTCCTGCAGTGAAGTGCCCGCAGGTGTCCCATGCACATTCCATTGCTCTGTTGCTGGGAGGCAGTGCCAGGTTAGCAGGGTGTGCCTGCTGCTCTGCAGGCTAGGAACAGAGCCCCTTGGGTTCCTCCTGCTGCTGCTGGCAGCAGGGCCGGCCTGGGGCAGTGCTGAGGGCTGGGAGGCTGCCTGGACTGGGCTCCCTCTGCACCTCCAGCTGGGTTCTCACAGTGCATGGGACATCTCGGGAGCATTGCCTGCATCCTGCTGCCTGCATTGCCTGCATTTTGATGGAGTGCAGTAGGCACTGCTTCTTGGAGCATCCCTGTGGGCTTGCACATCTGCTACATCCTTACCTACCTGGCTAATAGAGAAATGGCTTCCTCAGAGATTCAGAATTAAAATACAAGTACAAATCTCATGGTTGCTGTGCTTCTGGGGAGAGCTAAACTTCAGAAGTCAGAGTATTGAAAGCAATGTCTCCAAAACTCAGAGACAGCAGCACAGAAGTAGTCAGCAGTGACAGAGAGGTGGGTGAGGTCTTTAAAATACTTCTGATTATTCCCTTTGTTACTGTAGTTGTCAGGAGGAGCTGGTTTCCTTGAGACCCCTGTAACAAGAGATTGCCGTACAGTGGCCTCAGGAGTTCAGTAAGTGATTCCTGCTTTTAAAGGAGAAATCTGGTTTTCCAATCTCTGTCTCAAAGTCTTGTTTTCTTTTATGACACATGGTTTGCCATCTGTTCTCAGAGCACACAAGTTTAAGGATGGGAATTTTGAAAAAATAACCATTTTCTAAACAAGGAAATACTATTGCTGTTGCCAAAGCAGAGATCAGAGGGAGAAGTCTTTGGCCACTGCAGTTAAAGCTGTTGACTTTGTAGGTGGAGCCTGCTCTGTTTGCACTCTAAGATTTTAAGTGCTTTGTAAACTCTTCTGTATGTGCTGCTTTAATTCTTCAGTGTTTTGCTGCTAATCCCTGTTTTATCCTCCCTTTTGGTATCAGAATCTTCAGGCATTACAGTGGCTGATTAACACAGCTTCCCAAAACAGCTCGGCACTTGAGTAAAAAGGCTAGAGGGAGGCAGGAAGGCAGTGTGGGAATGATGACAATTAGGCTGAAGGTGGTCAGTGGATGTTTTATTCATTTAAGGAGAGCTACAATGGAAAATATGTCTACAGGGGAAAAAGAGAGACATGTAAGAAATATGGGGAGTTTATCTCTCTCTTTGTCCCTCAGGTTAGACAAGCAGGAGGGTATGAGCAGGTTGGGATCATACTGATTCCACAGGACAAAGAAAAACCTTGCACTCCAGAAGAAAGGATGGAATTCAATTACATGCTGGAGATGTATAAATAATAGCAATATTAAAAGCATTGCAAAGTGATCTGAGTGCTGTTCCAGCTCATCTGCTTCCAGCAGGTTGGCCCATGGGGTTGTTTGTTATCCAGTGCTTGTGGATGTGTCAGAGTCTCAGCACTACCTCTTTCCTCAGTGACAAGGACAATGTCCCTTGAATCCCATCTTTTGAGAGCAGTCCAGTGAAAATGAAAAGTGAGTTCCTTAGGAAGGTGGTTAGTGGCTTTCAAAATCCTTACTGAGTGCTGACAATGCATTGGTGGCCTCAAAGTGCTCAGTTCAAGGTGGGCACATGTAGGAGGACCTCCATGCAAAGAAATCCCCCCAAAGGCATTTCTGGAGGAAAGCAGCACTTATTTCTGCCCCCTTGGGAAATGCTGCCTTAACAATGGAATTACAAACCAGAATTTTAACATGTTCTGTAAATGTCACTTTTCCTTCTCTCCCCCTTTTCCCCTGGGCTCAGAAGGGGGCAGACATTCTTTCCTGCAGAAGCATTCCCAGCAGCAATGCAGAGGAGAGCCAGGATGGTCACTGGCACTCACACAGTGTTCTGCCAGCCCACAGACTCCACACTCGGCGTGACAGTGCCAAAGAGGGAGTGGGGACAGCTGGGAAAGCCTGTAAAGACTGCTGTGAGCATGGCACTGGGAAGGTGGAGCTATGCCCAGCTGCCACAGCAGCTGGAATTGGTAGAGGTACTGGAACAGAGGAAGAGAAGACTGGCACCTTAAAGCTTTGCCTCTATTAGGTACCCAGCTCCAGGGAATTATATCAGAGTTGGCTTGTGACTGGATTTCCAAAAAACCATACTTCTGTTTTTACTTCACAGACTGAACCCATTTTATTGTGAGATCTATATCTGGGAATATCCAGTGCAAGGCATTGTCTTACATACAAGCTAAAAAGCAAAACAGGATGGAGAAGACCTGGCACAAGAGGAGTGAACACAAAATCATTTGTCAGGCTTGAATCCTGAATTTCATTCCAGTGACAGGTTGCCTACAGTCTATATTTTTAGCCAAGATTATGGCTTTACTTCATAGTAACTGCTTCAGAAGGAATCTCTGGGATGGATACAGTCACTGAACTGTTAGTAAGCTTTATATGCTGCATTCATTCCAGAGCCCTGAGAACAAGAGGTTCTTCTGGGGGGGAAACAGGGAAGAGTAGTTGAAGGACAGGATGCTGGGGGAAGTGAAGCATCTTAGTCATTCTTGTTAACATAACAACTACTTGTCTTGAAATTATATTGGCTTGTATAATGCTTGCAGCTAGACAAAAATTATTTCAGTGATAATAGATCTCATCCTGAGCCAAAAAGTTGTCTCATTTCCTTTTCTTTTTATAGGATAATAAGTGTGAATATCCTATTCAAACTCTTCAAAGGTTTGCAGACATAATTATTCTGTGCTTATTTTTAATTGCTGGGGGCTTAAGTTCCAGTTTGCTTTCTGACTGACTAGATGCAGCCATTTTTTTCCCTGTCAGATTAATTCAAAAGCAGAAAATAGAGGCTGAGTATATGAGATGCTGCACCTTTATAAGTGAAACATTCATGTACTCCTGTGTACTTGCTATGAATTCTAACTACTTTAGTTTATTGGTAACTAAATATTATTTAATTATATAAATACATTTAACTATAAATATATCTGTATATTTAATTACATTTAAAATAATTTCTTTTACTTGTGGTTTATGAATGTGTTATAATAGTCATCACTAATGTGTGTTGTAATAGATATAAAATACGTAAGAGGTTAATTATATAAATAGGTAAATCAGAGAGGGTTATTTTTCTGTCAGCCAAGTGCAAAGATCACCCAAGCACTAAGGCAGCCACATTAAGGGCTGCAGTGTGTGCTTGGAGGCTGCCTCTCTTTGTGTTTGCTGCCTCTGTATGAAGTCTGTATAATCCATACAGAACACTGAGGGGGTTGTGCTGGTTTGAAAGCAAAACCAGTGAGAGACTCCAAGTCAGAAGTACAATTTAATAAGAGGAAAATAAAAGAAGTAAAATAAAGTAAAATAAAATAAATTCAATAGTACTAAATACTGACAGAGTCAGAATACAACCTGACAACCTGTTAGTTAGGGTCGTAGTAGCAGTCCAGATGAAACGGTCTTGTCGAAGCAGTGATCCTGTAGAGAAGGTCTGGTAGCTCTTGCCCTCTGGGAATCCAGTGGGCAAAAGGCCTACTGTGCTGTCCCAAACCCTGGATTATATCCATGTGGGAATGCTTGGCTCCTCTCTCTGGGAGGAGCATCTCACAATGGGCTGATATCATTCTATGAGTCATGTAATGGGTCCTTGATGGCCCATTAAACAGAGATAGCTCCTGGAGGGAGTTACCTATGAGTCATGTGGCAAGGCATTGATGGGCCATTAGAAGATAAGGGAAACACTGCCCCACCTGGTTTCAACAGCTCATGAAGATGGTGATAGAATACATACTTTGGTTACATCTTAGAGTTTAACCTAGGACAGGGGTAGAGTGGACCTTGAAGACCATCTTGTCCAACACTTACCTCTGTCCCAGGTTGTTCCAAGCCCCATCCAGCCTGGCCTTGGATACTTCCAGAGACCCAGGGGCATCACAGCCTCCCTGGGCACACTGTGTCAGGGCCTCGCCCTCACCCTCACAGTAAAGAACTCCTTCCCCATATCTAACCTACGTTCCCCCTCCATGAATTTGTACCCAAGATGTAAAGTAGCAGAGCTCTAGTCCTCTCTTGTGTGTCCTCAACTTGCTCCTAAGTGCAGATGAGCTAAATATAAATTTTGCAATATGCACCCAGGCGTTCTCTTAGAGAAACTGGTACAAACCTTCCTGACAGCAAGTTGCACTGGTTGTTTTATTTACTTATTTTCATTTGAGGTTCTAAGGACCACATCACCAGCAAGCTGCAAAACCCCAACCCTCAGTGATATCTGAGAGGACTACACCGGTTTTGTAGAGAAAGTGGAAGGCAGAAAAGAGCCTTTTGGTGTTTTTTCATCCTTGGAAACCCTGACTCCAGGGAGGTCTGCTTTCCTGGAGCAATCATTGCTTTAAATTACTCTTCTTTCACCAGAGAAGCTAAAAACCCACCAAAGTTAGTTTCCTTCCATTCTCTCAGCCATGCTGGCTGGTTGGGCATGCTACAAATGTGGGAGCAACGTCCTATCCTGTTTCCATCCAGTGAAGGAGCTCTGGGAATGAAGCAGCCAAGGCACAGCAGCTGCTAAAGGAGCAGGGAGCACCAGCTCCTTTAATCCTCCAGCCCCTGGAAAGAGGAGTGCCTGACCCACAGCTCCTGAGAACTGCAGTCGAAAAGCCAGGCTGATAAAAGATTGGAGGGTCGAGAAGAAACATCATCTTGCACAGGGCATTTCTGTGGTCTCCAGCCTGCTTTAACACAGTCATTTTCACCATCAGGACATAGTATGTAAATATTTTCTAACCTGTGAAAAGCTCCTTAAAACATAAAACTGTTAGATCCACCTCTTGTGGTGCAAGCTTTCATCTTCACTATTGCTTTTAGGCTGGAGCAAAAAATTAGTTCTCAGCTTCCAGTTCCTTGGACCATAACAGCACATTCCTCCTGTTGATCAGAGACATCAGGGACTTAAAGTATTTTGATGTTTAGTTTGCCATTTCTGCTTTGGATGTATTTTGTTTTTCTTTATGCCAAGAAATTTTCCAGTGAGTTGTGGTTTTTTATTTGAATGGTAGTATTTTTCAGTGCAGCAACTCCACTTCCAGTGCACAACACAAAATTCATGGTTTTTTAATCAACACTGCCAGTGCATTTTCTTCCCTTAACAAAAGAAAAGTGTGTGACATCATCTGCTTGATCTTTAATTCTTATTTAATTACTGATATGCTAAATTTCCTCTACTGGACAATATCAGATGAGTGCTTTTGTTCTGTTGTCTCTCTTCCCAGCCCCCAAGGGCATTACTTGTTGTGTGAGAGCGGGCAGAGCTCCCCCGGTGCTCCAGGCACGGCTCCGTGGGATGCAGAGGATTCTGTGCAGGAGGAAAGCGGGCGCCAGCACAGCAGAGGGTGGGGAGGTTCCCCGGGCCTCGGGAGTCCGAGAGCTGCTGGCAGGGAGGGGGAGGCGAGTGAGTACTGCCTTTCCAGGCCGTGGGGATGCGGAGCTGTGAGGCAGGAACAGGCAGGAACAGGGGTGCTCAGGTGCCGCGGTGCGAGCCCGGCGCTGCTCTCCAGAGCCCCCACGGCTCCCGTGTCCTCTGCCAGAAGTGCCGCCCCTGCTGCTGTCCTGCCCAGCACGCAGACGCCATCCCCTCCGCCTCTTCCAACACGGGCTGTTTGTTCTCTTCTGCGTTTAAATCCAACCTGAGGCAGTAGGGGTTATTTATCTCATTTCCTGAGCCTAATATACTGGCAAATCCCCAGAGTTCAACCAGGAGCAACATACAAGGGATAAGTAATACCTGGAAGCAAAAATAGGCTTTACATAGAATTTTATTATCTACTGCTGATAAAGACATACCTTTTTTTTTTTTTTTTTTTTTTTTTTTTTTTTTTTTTTTTTTTTAAGACCATGCCAGGCCTGATGCCTGGCTCCTTAGTTGTGTTCTTTAGTAGACATGCAGCTATAGAGCTTCTCTAGTGGTACCAGGCTATGTTGGCAGAAGAAGTACATCAGCTGTTTATTAAAAAAAAATAAAAATTCAACAGCTTTGGGATTCATGGAGGTGCAACAGACCTGTCCTCTCAAACTAATGGACTTCAGCAATAGGACTCTCACTTTTAGTGCTCTAGTGAAAATTTTTCATATAAAATTGCCTTCAATCATCCATCACATTTTGCTCTGTAATGTGGTAATGGGGAGAGGCCAAGGCAGGCTGAAATAATCTGAGCTGCTGAGGTGGGAAAGTGCAGCTCTGCCAGACTAAGAGCAGTGGAGGGCACAGTGTGAGGGGATGTGCTGGTGAGAGGCAGACAGCAACTGGGGGAAAAAAGCTGGGCTAGCAGGGAATGAATGAGAAGCTGTCTTGGAATAGAAGCACTGAGCACTTCATCCTCCTTCAGAATTCTCCCTTGTGTCAGGGAAGTGGTGGTTCCCTGCTTCCCAGACTGGCTGAGGGGTAATGAGCTGGACTTTTTACAGCTCTAGGACTTCTAACCCTCTGCCTCCTTAGGCAGGAATAAGCTTTTTCACTTGGGATTGAGTTTGACCCAAGATAACTTTAGTCTAGATTTAATTTTTGTTCTTTTGGCTCTTCTCAACAACCTACAGTGGGTTTCAAATTCCTTGTTCATTTAGAGGGAGGTTTTTGTGTAATAAATTGCTGTGTTGAGATCAAACTGGCTACTGAGCATGGCCAGGGTAAGAGAAGAGACTGGTAGTGCAGGAAGGAGCATGAAATGAAGCAGTGCTTTGGTGATCCTGATGCAGGAGAACCTCTCCTGCAGAGCAGCTAATGGAGCACATGCAGCATGCTGGAAGGAAGGCTGGTGCTCCTGTGAGCACACCTGGCAGGCGCTGCACTTTAGACACACTGAAAAAATCCCATAACACTGACAGCAGCTTCTCAGGTGTACATGCTTTTTATTAATAATGTGATACCAAGGCATTAGTTACAAATGTCTGACCTCAAGGTGGCTGGGATCAAAGGTGAAACCTGGAGCCAGGAGGGTTTCAGGACAGTCACACCCCCAGAGCAGCTCACCTGCTGCCTCTGGGGCCTGAGGAGGAGCAGCAAAGCCAGGAGACATACCTAAGATCTTGATGCAAACATGCTGGAGGGAACTGGAGTTGGAAAACGGCAATTTTCTTCCTAACTTTTCCTTTTGTTCCATTTACTTGATTGCAACATTAGAGAAAGTGTGAAAAAATCATCTGTAGAATTTTTAATTTTTGAGCACTATAGTTTCACAGGGTTTCATCACTAGCAGCCTAGAAATTACCCTGCCCCAGCTTCCTGAGCCTACAAACAGAGCAGCCCCAGAGAAAAGGCACAGTTTAGGGTTATTCTTGCTGCCCACACTGGGCTGGGTCAGGCACTGCTGAGCAAACATGGTAAGAAATTACCTGGAGCAGCACCCCAGTGTGTGGAGCCATCCCATAATGGCAGCCAGTGACACAGGAAGCTCTGGCTTTTGAGGGAGCCCTTTCACCTTACAAAATGTAGAAGGCCATGCCAAAGAATCTACTCAATGGCCAAGCAAAGACACCTTGAATAACAAATGCAGTCTGGGAGAAATTCATGACATGGCAAAAAGGCAAGTTAGATCCTTCTAAAAAATTAGTCCAAGTGGATTTCAGATTCAAAAGTATTTAGAAGAAGCTAGTTTTTCTTAAGTACATTGCAGAGGTCTGGATTAGCAGGATATACCTTCATTACACACTTCAAGTACAGCCACTCAGGACTCACTAGCAAAGTCCTGCTTCAGTACTCATCTGTCAGAAATAACTTAATTTCCTACTGTTGCTTTGGAAAAATCTCCCCATTCCTAGGATTCAAGATATGTGTATTTCACACACTAGTCTCAGAATAATGATTTATTTCAAAGTTGTTCTTTTGTGCTGAAATTAGGAAAGTTTAGGAAAGTTTTTTATTGTTAATGTCTGATTCATCTGAACTGCCAAATGTAACAGATTTATTTGGGCTCACAGAAGAGACCAGGGAGCTGCACACAGATTCCTGTTCATGTTTCCAGAGACCTTCTAAAGAGCTGTCATCCCTGCTGGCTTGCAGTCAGTGCTTTTTTTACTACATTGTTACATCCACATTGTTCCAACACTTCCTGTGTTTCATTAAACATTTTCAATCTTACATTTGCAAGGCATGGCCTTGGCCAAGGACAGGTCTTTGGATGCTGCAGTCTGGAGCCAGGTTTAGGGCCCAGACTGGGCTCAGCTGAGCAGCACGGCTGACCTGGTCACAGGGTGACGATGCCCATCAGGGACCTGGCCCAGCAGCACCAGTATGAAATCCTGTGTGTCACCAAACAGAGCCACTGCAGCAGGGCCACTCTCAGCTCTGCTGAGGAGCTCCTAACACCTGGTGGCTGCAGGATGGCTTTGGGCACTTGGCACAGGGCTCCTTCCCAGCTGCAGCACGGGCCCAGCTGTGCAGAGACACCAGATTTGTCACTGCAGGAGAATCAGTATTGTTTTCACCTGTGTACTTCTAATTTATCCAACAGCATTTTCAAATAATTTAAGCATTACCTTACAGATTTAGAGCAAAACATTGACATATATAGCTATTAAATAAGTGGGGGAAAAGATGAGAAATCATCAGAAATTCAAGACAGGAAGACATAGTGGCAAAATATTAGACTATTTCTCTGCCTCTGAATTCACTCATGACTTGCACAGGATGGATTCTCTTCTTTGCAGAACCTTTTCTGACAGCAGCATAGATTTCTTCTGGCTTCTCTCTTTTAATCAGAGGCTTCTTCTCTGGAACCTTCATTCTCCACATCACAACTGGATGTCGCGGGCCAGCAGGACTCTGAATCTTGATAATCTTTGTGGATGCAATATAGGACATCTTCACTGTCTGCACCACAGAATTCATTAAATTTTTGGCGGCCTGAATTAGTGAAGTGACGCTGTCCAGCTGTAATAGGAAACAGAAACACCAGCATAGAAGTCAGTGTGATTTTAATCACAGTAGGCACAGGAATAAATAACAAAAGTAAGACTACCAGAAACTAAACCATAATTTCCATGTTTTCCCTTTGTGTGTTTGATCACTGTACTCATGCTGCTCAGATTTATTGTGATGTACAGAAATTCTGTACTGTGCTGGTGGAATAAAATAATAAGTAATAATAAATAAAATAATAAAATAATAAATGCTTTGGGAGATAATGCTAATTGTTTTGAGTTTTTCTTTAATAGGAATTCACAATGCTTGTCTGCAGGGTCCTACTGCAATTATTGCTGATGGGTAATTAAGCCAACTTGAAGAAGAGCTGTGAAAATGTGACCCCTTGCTTCTTTGTTTCAGCACTAGGTAAGGCCTCCAGCTGCTCCTGTCACATTCCAGGCACCCACAGGCAATCAGGAGTAGTGCTGGGATACTCTGAAGTGTCTGGCTCTATCAGAGCTGCTGAACCTGTTCTCAGCAGCTAAACTTGGTATGGGATATTAGAAGTGGGATAACCCACAGAAATGCCCGTGACTGTGTGGCCTCTGCAGCTGCTTGGGCTGTGCCACCCAAGGGCAGAATGCAGAACAAACAAAGCCCATCCATCACCTATGGCACCTTCCCCAGCATCCAGCAGAGCCACAGCAGGGCTGTCTCCTGTCACTGTCCAAAGACAGGAAACAGAACACTGAGGAAGCTCTCTATGGGATGGAGAAATAATAGGATTACTCTTCAAAACGGAAGAGCCTTCACACTTCACCTTCTAAACATGCCCTTTGCTGAAACATTTGTGTAAAAGCACTGAGGCCAGTTCTCTGGAGGGCTGTCCCTGTGTTTAGTGGCAGAGTGATCCTGTCCTTTGCCATCCAGCTGAACCCCAGAGCCTTGGAAGGTACAGATTTACAAATGGGGTTACTAGGAAAGGTTCAAGGTCTTCTCCCTTTGCCAGGTCAAACTGATCAGGTGAGAGAGGTGTGTTATTATTGTCTGGCCTCATTCTGATTGTGTAACACAAATGCAAATAAGGCAGAAATAAAAAACGCAGGCAAGAGGCTGGATTTGGTTGCAATATGGAAATGTGTCTGAACTAGCAGAAAAATCTTCCAGTTAATATAACACACACTGCTGCTCTCTAACATTCCCTTTTCCAACTCCGGAAATGCAAAAAAAAAAGAAAAAAAAGGAAGATGTCTGGTTGAATGCACACGTATGTGTGGTGGCAAACTGAAATTATCTCAATTCCCCAAGAAAAGGTGTTAAATCTACCAGATGGCCTCCAAAGTTCATTCCCTGCTGCAGCATGTTAACTTTCTAGAAAGAGCTGCCAGCCTCCAGCAGCCACATGGTGTTTGCAGGCACTGCTGCCATTAGAGTGGTTAGTGGGGGATGTGTTTGGGGACTGTGATGGGTGAGCTGAACCAGGGAGCCGAGCTGCCCAGCCCCTCAGTAGCCTTGGCCCTGCAGCAGCTTCTGACACATTCTGATGTCACCTTCAAAGCACGTGCTGACCCCCACATTTCAAACACTTCCTTATATATCTAACACATTTGAAACAAACCATTTCCCAATGCTGTAGGTTTTGCTCAAAGTTCCTGTCCCACATTCCCAACACCCCAGGGAGGCTGCCTGGAGGTGCAGCCCTAGCTCAGATGCAGATGAAAGGAGGCCCTGGCCACACCTCACTGCTGGATGCTGTCACACAGTGTTTACTAGAGCAGGAGGAGACACAGCTGCATAGGAACTTCTTTTTTTCATGCTAACCTGAGGACTGGTTATACACAGACACACATCTGCATGCACACACACACTCACAAAATTTTAAATATCTGCTGTTGTCTAGAACAGCTGACAACACCATAATCCTGACAGCTTCTTGAAAGCTTTGAATAATCCTTCCCCCCACCCCACTTAACATTCCCTTTTCCAACACTGGCATAGTAGTAACACCACTCTGAAGCTGCCGGGACAAAGGAGAAGGTGGTTTTGGTTCTATGGGAGGTGGTGAATGGGCTTCAGAGGAAGTTTTTTCCCTGAAGTTTCCCAGTGACTCCGGTGTGTGTAATTGCTCCACCTTTTTAAATTTGCTGGGTGATAGAGGCATGTGAGGAGGGGTGGCAGGCTGTTTGCATGGCAGGGAGAAGGCTTCTAGAAGAAACAGGCAGGATGCTACAAAACTTCAGCTGTTCTTTATTGTGACTTCAGTGTGTACTGTGGAACATGGAGAATGTTGAGGTGAGCACAAGAACTGCTGAGTCCTCGTGTCCACCTGTCTCTTCAGCTTTCTAATGCATCTCACATTTGCCTTCTGAAGAGGAAGGTTGTGTTGGGATGGGGTATTAGCTGCATTCAGAATTTTGGAGAAGCTTTTAGATGTTCTTAGATGCAATCCAGATGTTCTTAGGCGCAATACAGATGATAACAATCAGGCCATAAATTTAATCTCCTTTTTTTGGCTTTAGAGAACAGCTGTTTTTCTACCTCAAAGCCAGTAACAATGGTGGTTTGGTGGAAACTGATGCACTCAAGAACTGTCTTCACTTGGATGCTTTTATCTCAGATATTCAGCAGTCTCTTCAAGGTCTCATATCCAGGAAAACTGAAGAAATGAAACTTGGCATAAATGAAAGACTGATAAAATATTCATTGAGCGTTTAAGTTCATCTCACTTAGAGAGACATAGCTGCAAACTCTGCAGTGCACAGCAAGTGGTACATTAAGATTCACTAGCAAAACAAACCAACCAACCCCAAACTAAAGCTGTTTCGTTTTTGCCTAACTCCACTTTTGCTCTTTCAGCATTTTCCATGGAGATGCAATGTCCCAGTCTCCATATTTTACAGATTTGACTGTGTGAGTTAAGACAGTAATTCATTAAAGGTTGTAGGAAAAACATCCCTTGTCATTTCTCTCCTCACCTGTACTGTGAGCATTAGCACTTGGCTGTCATTGCAAAAGGAATTCAGAATGATTCTGACCGCTTTAATTTCATACTGAGGTGAAATGATACAGAGCAGAAAAAAGAAAAAGTTTTTTTTTAAGAAAAAAAACCCCACCCCAAATCAGGCTGGCAGCATTCATGCTGAAATCCACTCTCCCATCTCCAGCACTTCTATTCCTCCTCTGTAACAGAGAGCAAGCCACTGAATAACAAAGCTGAAGGAAAAGGTTAGACAATAAATACATTTTGAAACTTTTTTCATTTGTTTACATGCATTGTATTTTTCTCATTCTTGTAAAGTAATTTAATGTCTTGGCAGTAGTGGCAATCCATTGCTATGAAATGCTGAACAATATAATAACTGATAGGGCAATTATTTTTAATATTCAGAATAAGAAAGAGAATCATGACTTAGAAACTAAGGAAACCCTTTTGCTGTCAAAGTATTTTCTGTTCAGTGCACTAAGAAATGCTTGCATTGTCCCATGTCAGCAGTAGTTGTAACTGGTGTAGCAGTGAAATACAAACTGTCCTTATTGCAGGGCATGCAGAGAAGCCAGGCTCCTGCTCCTGCTGTTTGTGTGGCTGTGCAGGTGCTGTCCCTCTGCCATAAGGCAGTGACAGACACCTGCCTTTGGGAATGAAGCTGTGCAGGCCTGCACAACACCACTGCAAAGTGTTCTGTGTAACATGGCAGTGCCTGCAGCCCCAGCCGGGACACTGCTCTGCTGGGAGTATTGTTGGGGTGTTTGCAAGAGCTGTAAGGTGCTCTTTGAGAACAGAGGTATTAGTTGGCTGTTTATAATATCACAAATCCTATTTACAGTTCAGCCATATTTAAGTTTTTCATACAGGTGGAAGCTGAGAACTGAACATCAAATACAGTTTTTTATCAGTTTTTGAGGTCTGAACTTAAAATTCTTTAAGAAACAAGGTCAATTATTAAAATTTGATTTTAATTGAAACGCAAGGTTCATTAAATACATTCCTAGAAGTAGCTTTCCTTCGGTACACTATACCAAGAAACTAAGACTGAATTTTTATTTCTTTGACAGCTACATCTGAAAGTAACAGGAATTCTACATTTTTGTGGAGAGCAGTGAGTGTCTGAGTAGTGCTGCATTTCAGGTAAGGAGTCTTTACTACATTTTACTACATTGTGCATTTGATTTTAATCCTGCTTTTTTACTAGGTGTAGCTTTTTACTCTTTTGAATTATTATATGGTTCTTTCACTAAAGTTGCTAGATAAAATAGTCACTTAATCCTTTAAGATTAGAAGTAGCAGAACAGGTAAATTATTGTGAAATCTCAACTGTTGAAGGCATTAAGAGTTTTTGCTGGGCCAGGATTTTAACACCACTTGCCTGGTTTTCTGAGCCTCTCTTTTTTCCCCACTCAGAGTAATGTTAATTTCTTTTTGGTGGAAATGGAGATCTCGGTCTCACAGTGACACCAGAAGATGGGTGTCCAAGAAAGCACAGCAAAGTTGGAACTGGAAGCCCTTGGTTACCTACCATGTGTGCTCATGCAGCTGCCAGATGACACACAGAACCTGGCACAGATTCAACCCCAATACATCTTAGACAGGAAATGAGCCAAGGGGAGCCTTGCCATTGTGATTCTTTTCTCTGGAAATTGGTCCCTCAGTTTTCCGCTCAATTCTGCTTTGCCATGCTCACCCTCTGGGATACTGGAGAGATTTCATCCCCATGGACATGGCCTTAGAAATTGGCTTCACTGCTTGAGTTTCTTTTCCAGGAACTGAGTTTTCTTAAAAGTGTGGCTGTTCCATTGGTTATATATGTTGTGTGTCCATCCAGTGATTGCATTAAACACCTCAGGCGTGTCTGGGGTTTGTTCTATGTTTTGCCCATTTTTCAGGTGGGAAAATTGAACCTAATGGACTAAAAACTAACCATTACCAGAGTGTGCTTCAGGCTAAACAGGATTCAAAGAACTGAAGCTGAGTTCTATAATTAGCCCAGGCCTGTGTCCAAGTTAAACGATAAACAACTTACATTAAGGGCTGTGAAATTGTTCCTGTGCAACACCATAATAGAGCAGATGCTCAGCCAGGCGGACAGCTCAGTTCTGAGCTAAGCCCAGTACTGCTGCTTTCACTTCCAGGGAGGATTTTAAAAAAGGATTTTTATTTTTTTTTAAATAAGCCCTTGAGAAAAAGAGAACAGTGGCTTAATATAAATCCTTTCCCTGCTGTTGAGGAAGAAATCGAGTGTTTGTTGCAATAATCTTTGACATACACTGAGGCTAAGAACTGTAACACACATCCTGATTTTGCTAATTACCAGAGTAATTATTACTAGGAAAAGTTAGCTGTCCTTTAGTGTACATTACCAGAAATATTTCCTACTCCTTTAAGTTAGTTTTTCTCAGGAGATGCAGTTTAGAAAGCAATAGTAACTGAGCTCTCTGTAAGTGATTGACAGGAAAATGTATCCCTTGCTATGCTTCGCAAGGCCAGGATTTCTATATCCATACACTTGCCAGTGTACACTAGGCAATAGCAAGAAAGTTATAGTGTTACTAGATAAAAAACCCCCAGAGTGAACCATTTCTGTCAACTCTCAGTAGAAGAAAATTTGTGTCAACTCTTGGGGGTTAATGTCAGCTTTTAGAAATTGAGCAGTTCAGTATTTTCAGAGTCAAATACTGAAATAAGTCATTTCATGCATGGTGTGAGGCCCTCCATTCAAACAGGCTGAACTAAGAGATCTCAAGAAGTGCCTAGGAAAATGCCAGCCCTGAGAAGCAAAGTGGCTGAGCACAGAGCAGGAGCAGTGCCCTAGTGCTGTCAGAGCAGGCACTGTGGATCGGAAGCAAGTAAAAAGGGATGCTGTTCCACCCAAGTCCTCACAGCAGTGAGAGCAGGACAGCAGCACTGAAGGCAGAAGAATGAACCAGGTACCTGTAGTGACTCAAGTGGGGTGTCAGGGCAGCCCCTGTTCCAGGGTGATTCCCAGCTTGCTACTTTTAGCCTTTTGTTCCTTCCCTCCAGTCCCGCCGGGGCCACAGCAAGGCTGTTCTGCCCATCTCACTCCTCCTCCAGGGGAAAAGCACAGCCAGACCCTAAAGCAGCTGAAGTGCACTGCTCCCATCTCCTGTGCTGCCAAAGGAGCAGCTCCTCTCCGGCAGCAGCTGAAGCCCTTCCAGTGCAGTGAAGGCATGGGGCCGTTCTCCAGCTGCCACAGCAGTGCACATTGGCCAGGGAAGCCTTTTCCTGGGGTAGGGATATCCAGGGACTGGGACTGTGTCAGCCAAAGGCCTGGGGGCAGACACCCTCCCTTGCATTTTTAAATTTCTGCCTTACAGCTTTGCCTCTACGTTTTCACCTGTGAACATGGTTCATTGTGGTGTTGTGCTGGAAACTTGTGAATTAATGGGCCTGGGAACTCAGGAGGGAAAAAGATATTTCAGTCCAGCCTTGGAGCATGAAGTTAGACACATTAAAGCAAAGCAATTCCATTTGGCACAAAAGCAGCCTGACCTCAGTGTTTAAGTTAAAGTCTGGCTCTTGAGATACCCAGAGAAGAGCTGAAGATAAATGAGACATTTGCAAGAACAGCAGAGTGGAACAGCCCTCAGTGCACAGGTAAGGCTTGCCAACCTGAAGGTGGGGAGAGGCTTCTGTGCCAGTGAGCTAATTCTGGCATACTGGGACTCTGGAGAGTTTGCTTTTCCAGACCCTTCCTTTTTATGCTTTTTAAGGCCAAAAAGCTTTGTCTCTATTGCCAAGTACAATATAGAAGAAAAGAAGATAAGGACTATAAATAGCACAAAACAGAATTGCCTGGCAAAAGTCATGGAGCACAATATTAATATGTAAGATATGTTCATTTTCTACCCTGTGACATAATTCTCTCTAGCTAAAGCCATTGTTGGAAAAAGAGCAACCTGGCAAGGCAAGGTGCAAGGCTATTGCTGTGCAGAGCTTCTAAGTGAAGTATCAGCTTATCTGCAAAAGTGAATGCAATTCCTGTCACTCTGCATACTGCAAATGTTACCCCATTATTTTGTGCCTGAAGAGGCACCAATTTAATTAATAGAAGGAAATGTCTGTTTCCTGTTTAATCAGTCCTAACGAAAACCTAGTGAATCCTCACCATTTGGATTTGTGCAGCTTAGAACCTGGCAATGCAAGCAGCAGTACTCACAGTATTGGATGGGACTATGAAAGACTAAATAGTGAGCAAGGAAATTTTAATGAATGAAAATAACAAAACTGCAGCGAATGGAGAATGAGAAGGTGATGATCCACATCTCTTCCTCTCTTTTTCTGTACAGGACCCCTTCTAACTTCCATAATGGGGGCTAACTAGAAAGAAGGTACCAGAGCTAGGGGATGGACAGTGAGAAAGGCAGACTGCAAGAGTGTGTGGCCTGAAGTCCAAAAGCCACTAAACAAGGAGAGCAGTGAGAAGGGCTGTCAGCTGGGAAGTCCACAAAGCATCCCAGCTGCCCCAGAGAAAGTGGCCTAATTAGCCTCCACTAATGATACAGCCAGGGATGAACTGTAGGTAAGAAATCTTCCAGAGCAAGGGGTGCTGAACACTGCTGCAGGGCAGACACAGGCACAGGGCACACAGATCAAAAACAGCTGAAGAGGATTGAGCTGTGTTTATGGATTTTGACATAGTTTTTCATATGCATAATGCTCTTTGTTGTCTTGGAGTAAGCGCCAAACTGAGCGATGCTGGCAGCCAGCAGCACCTCCTCCAGTGCAGGTCATCATGTACGTGAGAACAGACTTTGCTGCTGACAGAGACACAGCTGCCCTTATGCCATGGCACTGCCACCCACTGCTCCATGCTACCATCCAAGGTTAACCTGGAATGCCAGTTGAGGGTTCCTGTGGCTCACCACAGCATTATCCAGGACTGGTAAGACAGACACTGTGGCTGCTCTGTTTCAAGAAGATGGTTCTTTCTTTTGCAGGTCTGCAAATATATGACACTACATCCTCTCTTTCTCTCAGTTGGTCTTTAGGCCTCAAGAGAGGCTGGTTTGGGTTATTTTTTAATGAACCGCTGCTCTTGTGAGAAGGGATTTTCCTTGAAGGTGATTTAAATCCAAGATCCTTATGCACAGTTCCAATAGTTGGAAAAGGGAAGTGTGGGGGGAGTGCCAGAGCCATCTCAAAACAGTGTTTTTATCTCTGGATTCCACCAGCTGGTACTCATTCTCCTTTTGTTTCTCAAGAGTGGATTTGTCACTGCAGAAGTTGGTTCTGACCCATCTGAATGTGGAAATGTGTCATTTCTCACAGGAGAGGAGCCTCCCCCCTCAGTTTTTCTGCTGCCATCTGGCAGCCTGTCCCAGCTCCTGAGAGAGGTGGGAGATGAGGGAAGGGACTGTGAGGAGCCAGCACCAGCCAAAGGAGGGGTGGATGCCCAAGGAACAGGAAGGTCATTCCTGGCACACACCTATACATGGGTGCAGGAGGGAGCAAACAATGGAAGAACTTGTGAAGATGATTATTTCCTAATGCTCTTTCTGGTAGATTTCTTTTCCTGTAGCAGGTCTTCACTAACCAGAGGATGGATTCAGTTTCAGGTATTTGGAGACTCACAAGTTTTTTACTTAATGCACAATAAAACCTTTACTATCTGCAAGAGCAGGGCCTTTTTTTTTTTTTTTTTTTTTTTCCTAATTATCTTGCTGTCTCCTTTTCTGATTCTCATTCAGGGAAGATCAGGACTGGGGAGAATATAAAATATAATCCTATTCCAACTACACTTCTAACTCTTGTATTTTCTAATGGACTTCTAATACTATCTTCTGGGGAGGGAGAAGGTGGGAAGGGGAGAAGAACCCCTCTGCTTTCTCACACAGAACTTGGGTTTGTCACTTTTTTCAAGGCCAGCTAACCTATCATGTGATCAATTTCTAAAGCTCCAGCATATACTTTCAAAGCTGGAACTTGCTCCAGCTTTTAAGAAAAGCAATTCAATAACCAGCCATTTTATACCACTAGTGCATTTCTCTCCCTTTTGACTGAATAATTTATCTGTACAACATAGATACCACTATTCTTCTACAACTGAAGCAATTAAAACATAAATAGTTAAAATTAATACAAAAGGCCATAACTGGCTGATTGGGCTGCAGTTTAATACAAAAGGCCATAACTGGCTGATTGGGCTGCAGTTTCACATAACCACGATTTTAATTGCGGGGGGGCAGTTGAGCACAGTCAGTCACAAATGGCATCCCCTTCCCAAGACAGAGACCAGAGAGACTTTTTTTCAATTTTCTTGAAATTTTTCATAACCACTGACATCAACCAACTGTCTCTCCACTCTCTTTAAAAGGCTTGGAGTGAGAGCACAGGTCTCTTGACATTGGCTGGCAATTTGTCTCTTTTCTATGTAGCACCCATATTATGAAAAAAAAAAAAAAAAGAACACAGTCATTGTTGGAACATTTTCCTAAAACTATTTTAGAGTAGCAAACTTGCAGCATCTCACTCAGGCCTCTAAGCATGTTCTTCATTTCTGTTATGAATAAAAATTGGGGTCAGGAGACATTTCTCCCTTCTTAAGCCTTTATGAAAGATCAGTTCAGGGTGGGGGCCCGGGGGCTGCTCAGCACACCGCCGCTGCTCCCACTGGACGACGCGGAGGAGGAGGAACTCAGCTTTGTCTCGCGGCAGAGCTGGAACTCCCTCACGGCTCCATATGAAGTCCCCTGTCAGCTCCCAGCTGGGGGGCTTCTGACCAGTCCAGGTTCACTGAAGTTACGGTGAGGGACCAAAGAGTCTCTGTTGGCGTCCTGGTGCTCCTCCCTGCTCTGCCGGCTTCGGGGTGTCCTTTGTAATTCGGGGTGCTGCATTGGCTCGTTGTTAGGGTTTTATTTCTTTTTTTACGGAGTTTTCCCCAAATTTGCATGGATCCCGGAGAATCTTGGGAAGACCCGACGGCGCAAGGGTGAAGGGGACAAGGGGGAAGGGGGTACAATGGGACTGAGGTAGGCGATTAGCAACTGAATAACCTGAGCTAGCCGGGCTAGGTGAGCAATCAGGAACGATCAACATTTGTAAAGGCTTTTGACAACAACACACAAACCTGATGCTGGAAAAAAAAAAAACTTTCTAGCTGAATTTTACTCCTTACAATTTCCACTTACTCAAACTAAGCACCTGTGTTTATTGAACTAGAAGGGACTGAAGCATTTATCTGAACAAGAGTTGTCTTTCTCAAGCTTCTGGATGCACATAGGACAAGTTCTCATCCTCCTTCCTTGAAGCAGGGTTAGGATCAATTATCTTTTTTTTGGGATTATCAATAAAGTTAAATTTGGGGTTTTGTTTTTAGAACTTAAAATTTTTGCACCAGGTGGATTATGCACTGTTCACAGGAGTTACACACACACACACACACACACACAAAAAAAAAAAAAAAAAAAAAAAAAAAAGGTAAAAAAACCAATGTGAGTATTCTACAGCAGGAGGCAGAAATAGCAAGAAGCAAACTTGGTTCCAACATTTGGCTTGACTATAACCCACCCTGGTCACAGAACTAATTGTGGAAAACAGGTAATGGAGAGAAACTTGTTAATGTGCAGCGCAAGTGAAAACAAGCATTGGCTTCAGAAATTATGCATTCAATTAAAATTAATTAATTGTACGTTCCAGAGGTTCAAACATGGTCTCTAAATTACCATTTGAATAACCAGCACAAGTATCCTACAGCAATGAGTGTTTCAAATCTCACTTCAGCTACAAAGGCTTCATTTCTGATTATTGTAGTTTTAGTAAAAACTAGGAAGGCCTAGAGAGAGGCAGAAATAGATATGTGCACACATGGATGTGCAGAGATAGGGCTAGGCAGGCACAGGGAGAGGTAGAGACAGGTACAAGGAGGTTGACACAGGTAGAGACAGGTGCAGGTGTCTGTACCTACAGACAGACATGGACAGGTAGAGAGAGAGACTGACAGATATGGCCAGATGGACAGAGGTGACAGATTTTGACAGGCAGAGATAGATATTGGCAGATAAAGACAGATATTTTTGGCAGGGAGAGGTAGTGACAGGTACACACAGACATTGACACAGAGAGACAGGTACAGACAGATCCTGACAAATTCTCTTAGATTCTGACAGATTCTGTTTAGATCCTAACAGATTCTGTTATAATCTGAGAGATTCTGTAAGATTTTAGCTGATTCTGACACATTTTGACAAATTCTCTTAGAATCTGACAGGTTCTGACAGAGATACTTTTAATGATGGAGACAGATCTTCGACAGAGATTTTTGTCAGCTATTGACAGGTACAGAGAGGAAGATACATAATTAAGGACAAAAAGTGACAAGTACTGGCAGGTGGAGTAAGTGTAGCTGGATAGAAACATATAGATAACTAGAGATAGGTACAGATATATAGCTGGAGATGTGTATACATAGAGAGGTGTAGCTAGGTAGAGATACGTATAGACAGAGACAGGTTTAGAGAGCTAAATTTAGAGAGCCAAATATTGACCAAGTATCAATAGGTACTGACAGGTATGGGAAGCTACAGGGAAGTATTAGCAGGTACAGACAGGAAAAGAGAGATACGGTTTCCTAGAGCCACATAGAGATAACTATAGAGAGCTGTAGATAGGCATAGACAGAGCCAGGTATATAGACAGGCAGAGGTAGATACAGACAGGAACGGATAGGTGGAGACAGAGATGAGCAACCTGAGATAGGTATAGGTGGATAAAGACAGAGACAGGTATAGATTAAGACAGATAAATACAGGCAGATGCAGGGAGAGAGACAGGTGTAGAAAGGTACAGATCCATACAGACAGACATAGAGCAGGATGCACAGAGAGACAGATGAGTACAGATATCAGTGGTAGGTATAGACAGAGAAATAACCGCACAAGGTTCGGGGGCAGTGTTCCGGGGCAGTGCCGCACGCAGTTCGCGGCAACGTTCCGGGGCAGTGCCACACGCGGGCAGCGTTCCAGGGCAGTGCCGCACGCAGTTCCTGGGGCAGTGCCGCGGGCGGTTCCCAGGGCAGGGTCCCGGGGCAGTGCCGCGGGCGGTTCCCAGGGCAGGGTCCCGGGGCAGGGTCCCGGGGCAGTGCCGCACGCGGTTCCCAGGGCAGAGCCGCACGCGGTTCCCGGGCAGCGTTCTGGGGCAGCGCCGCACACGGACTGCATGACCATGTACTTGCGGCATTACCGCACACGGTTCAGTGATGACTGAGCACATACTGGAGGTTTTACCCCACGCAGATCGCAGGAACCGTCACCACATATGGGGGCGTTATCACACGCGATCACGGGTATCATTACAGGCCATTACCGCATACGGATTGCGGGAGGGATCATCTTCCTGTTCCCTTTATTTATTTCTGCAAACCTGTAGAATGCCCTGCTGCATTTTTTCCTGGCCTGGAACTCCACTCCGGACCATTTTTATTGTGTTCAGACGCACACGAGCATATTCCACGTGTGTGAGACAATGCACCAGCATTTTCAAGTGGGCTACAGCTCTTCAAACCAAAGTACTTCAGAATAACAGTGATACCAGTGTGCTGTGAGAATTTAAAAAGAGAAGGTGATTGTTATTCCTTTAAAGCCAGTCTTACACTTCACTGTCGCAGATTCTCGCTGTTAAGTGGGTGTTAGAAAAGAAAACAGGAATTGGAGTGACAGTGGAACATGCTGCAAGCTTGAAAAATATCAAGGAGGAAAGCCCAACTCCAATGTAACATGTAGTTTGACTAACGGAGTACTTGATGCCATTTTTCTACTTACTGCAGACATGATGAGCTCTCCACCAAGATGCTGGATTTCTGCTTTAACCTGGCTGCAGATCTTGAGCTGATGGGAATATAGCTTGATCTGTTCTAGGTAAGCCAGTAAATCCTGTTTGCAAGACTGGTCTGGGCACTGAAAAGAATAAATAAAGCATTTCAGTAACTGCTGATTCAAAATGATGTCTCAGGAATCATGTTAAAAAACTGCATTGAGGAGTATTCCAGTTGCAGACTACTGGAGCCTTGCTTTTTACTGCAGTTGTATCAGGCTGCAAAGTTCATTCATCTTGGGAAGCTTTTTAATGCTATAGTTGGAAGCTCAGATTAAGCTTAAAATTCCCCATATGCACTCTGTATTTAACATTGCTGTGCTTGCCTTAGTATTTCTAAACACATCCTTTAGTGTATGGAGTTATTACTTCCACCCTAAGATGATCCCTAAGAAAATACCTCCATTAACAGTGATTAAGGCAATCCAAACAGATTTTGTGGGCAGTGTAACCATACATGCATAGACATGTTAACATCTATATATTATGTTTTATCTTGAAATGTCATCTATGGAGTTTTTTTGTGTTCCATCCAGAGTGCATTGAACTCACTCTGCAGATATTCTGATTTTGCTGTTCCCAATACTAGAGAACGTCTTATGAAAACCTCACTGATTTCAATATTTTTAACAATACAGATTTCTATTACAGAAATAAAAATAGGATCTTTCTAACCTAATTTTTTCCCCAAAATACATGGAGTACTTGGAGCACAGTGTTCCTCTGTGGGTACCAGGTCAGCCATGAAAGGCTGGGTATGAATTTGTTCTAAGGCTGATTTTCATTGCTGCGTCAGAACAAAGGGGAATGGTGAGCCCCTGTTGTGCTCCCACAGCTGGAAAGAGTAGGAGTGATAAATAAGCACTGATCCATGCAGGTTTGCAGACATGCTTTTGGCCCAGGTGTGGTACTTACATGGTAAATACAGCCCCTTCTTTTGGGGAGGAAACTCTGCTCAGCTTTGCACACTGAAAAAGCAAAGATACATCCCCGCCCCAACTGCAAACTGTCAACAACCACATGTGGTTTTATTGAATGGTGGTCAGTGGATTAAAATCCAAAACCCACCTGAAGCCAGAAAAAGCACCAATTCTACTTAACTCCAAAAATATGCAAAACTCCTGGCTTTGCTGAAGCAACAGTACGTGTTCAAAGGGCTGGTGTGACAATGCTGTTCTTCATGGCTGTGTAATGTTTGGTTGAGCAAGTTCATGCTTTAGACTTAGCAAAAGGTAACAGTAAACAAGGTCAGAGTGTACAATTTTAAATTAATTATTATGACTTAACATCAGTCCTTATCTCATGTTCTGCTACATCCATTATTGTTTCCTGTATTTGGGCACAGGTTACAACAAAACCAGAGCACTTCCTTGACACGTTCTCTTTCCATGTGTGATGTTTTCAAAATGTTAGCACATTATGGAAAACTGCCCTAAAATACATCTTCATTTCTTCCTTATTAAGCACTGTTTTAAGGAGTGCCCAAATCATATTTATATAATGGTACGTCAGTGTTTAGAAAGCTGGAATACTCACTGTCTACTTACTTTAGTTAATAAAAAATGCAAATACAATACAATGCAATCCCTTAGAGCATCAGAACTTGTAGTACCAAGATGGTGTGTATTTCATTCAGATGGAATGAAATTCATTCTCCTCCATATTTTTCTTTCCTTAGTTACACTTTGATTTTATCTCTCTGGCCAGAAAGACTAAGAGAAAGGTGTATAGGGTGCCAATATAGTGCCTCATCCACTTCAAACAGTGACAATACCAATTACATAAGTTCAGAGACAAGAATGATTATTATTTAGTACTCTTTTATATAATGATAGTGTCAAGCTAGTCACAGGTACTGTCTCCCTTACATAGCATCACAGAAGAAATGTGCACCATTTTAAGAATGCTACAGATGATACACATCAAAGGCCAGGAAACTGCACTCAAGAACAAGACCTTGAGGTTCTGTGGAAACATTTTCAGTGCCAGAAGCATTCAAAAAAGCAAATGCAGGGCACTGGATAAGAAAATTCTCTCGAAATGTAATCATGCAACTGTGGCAACTGTGTCTATGTCATATCCACAGCTTCACTACCCGAGTAGATGCAGTGTATCTTTCCCCTGCCTTGGCCACACCATGGTTCAGATGGAAAGAGGAACACTGTAATGAATCCTGGTATTCTTCTTCCCTTAGAAAACCCAGGGGTCATTAAAAGTGACTCCCAGGAGCACAAAACAAAGGAAATGGTTTTAACACTGAGTTGTTAAATTGCAGAAATCTTTATTACAGAATGGTTCTATTAAAACTTTACGAAAGTTACTGGACAAATGAATAGAAAAATACCAAGTACTATTTCACATGCCAAGCATATCAAAAAACATGTCTGGAAATGTAAATTGTGGCATGGCTGCTCAAGGCTGGGAGCACCATGATGTCCAGGATTGTGTCAATATTCAGTGTTAGCTCCTGGCAGCAGCTGGGAACAGAGTAGTCGTGCTTGAGCCTGGCCACAGCACTTCAGCAGAGGTCAGGCCCGGCCCGGGCCCCGCTCACACACACACACTCTCACAGGTACATGGCATGGCCTGCACTGCTCTGAACATGAACCAGCACTGCAGAACATTAAACCTCACACCTTGGAGCATGTCCCATCAGCCAACAGAAGTTAGGAACATATGTAGTGCAGGGAGGACGCTGCATAAGGGATCTTCTACCTACTGCTCAGAGGCAGCTGGTACAAGCAGCACTTGCTCACCAGCGAAACAAACACTAAGCTGCAACAGAAGGACAATCAATAAATTCTGAGTTTCATCATCCCACAGGCAATTGATGGTCACCAGTTTGTTGCTAACATTATTAACTGGAACACCCACCAGATTCTGAGAGGTTTTTCCCCACACATCCTGTAGGCAGGTCTGTTGCTAACAAGGGCTTCCTGTAAGAACAGCATCAGAACTGACCTGCATCCCAAAGATGCAGTGGTATTTTACCCAACAGAATATCCACCAGAACATGCAAACAATTTGAGGAATTAAAATGATGCAGTGATTAAAACCAGACTGAAACCAGCATTCACCATCCAAGTGAAAAAGCCACTGGCACAGTGTTGTGGTGTGCAGTTGCACGGGGAGGGGGTTGTTTATTGAACAACGCACAGGAGCTTCTGACTGCAGACCATTCTGGGTTGGGTTTGCTCTCACTTCATCCCTTTGCTAACAAAGCCCAAAGCATTTCTCTACAGAATACAAATCTGTCTTCATAGGAATCGATATTGGGGTTAATCACTTCCCACCTACTATAAATGTGTGCTGTGCAGACAGGAGGTAGCTTTGCTGCTCCCCCAGTGGGGTTCCCATCACTGAAAGGATTATTTACACAGTGCTGTGCTCACCACTGTAATTAGCCCTAACAAACAGCATTCTAAATGACCCCAGTCAGGGCCCACCTGACTGCAATCCTAATGGGTGCAAAAAAACTGCAACACAGAGGACACCTTTATACAGACCTCACTCTTCAGCACATTTCATCAAACCAGGGAGATGTACTGCCCTTGTTACCTGCTTCCTGGTCACATTAAGTAGCAAAAGTCTTCTGACAGAAGGAACAAAGAACAAAAATCTTCTGACAAAAGGAAATGTCTCCTGATAATGAATTTAGAGTGAACCTATGCACTTGTGCTTCATGTGCGTAGGTTGCTGTTGATGCTGTAACTGTGGTAATTCTCACCATTGTTACTCTGAGCCATCCTAGAAGTGCTTGTCACTGTGGACTGAAATACAGCTGAGTTCTCTAATAGTACCACTGCCTTAGGTTACAACGCAAGATGTAACCAGCAGTTTGTATTCTATTGCCAGCTGTTAAAACCAGGCGGGGCAGTGTTCTTTATATTTTCCATGACTCATCCTCCCTCCAGGAGGATATCTGCTGTTAATGTGCCATTAAGGCTCACCACATGACTGATAAAATTCCATCATCCCATTGGGAGATGCTCCACCCAGTGGGAGGAGCCAAGCATTCCTACCTGAACAAAACCTGAGATTCAGAATACCTGGACAGCCTGTTTGCACTGGATCCCCAGAGGAAGACCAGATCCATCTACACCACCACTGGACATTCAGAGGAAAACTGCACCCTTGTACAGGATCATTGCTTCAACAGAACCACATCTGTCACCCCAGGAGGACTGCAGCCACGATTTGACTGGACTGCTACCAGCACCCTGACTAACCGGGTATCAGGTTGTATTCTGACTCTGTCAGTGGTTTTTTGTACTACCGCATTTTTAGTTTTATTTTCCAGTAAAGAACTGCTATTCCTATTCCCATATCTTTGCCTAAGAGCCTGTTAATTTCAAAATTATAATTCAGAGGGAGGGGGTTTATATTTTCCATTTTCAGGAGACTCCTGCCTTCCTTAGCAGACACCTGTCTTTTCAAATCAAGACAACAACACTGTATCCCTTCCCTTCAAACACAGCAACAGGGAGCTATAAAAATCATACAAATCCTTTTTTTCCACATAATAGAAATTCTACATAATTTGATTGTTAGTAAATGGCAACATGTGAAATACTACACTAGAAAGTCTGAATGCTGCTCAGGAAGGCACTACTGGCATTCATGTTCTACTCTGGGCACCAAATTCCTGACAGGCTTAGCCAGTTTTGCCCAAATTCAGAGAACAGTTATCTGGTAGCCCAGAGGAATGTAAAGTTTATTTTATTATAAGACCCCAGGAGTGCAGGGCATAGGAAACCTGGCAAAATAACAGCTGAGAAAAGGAATTTGAAAATACCTTTGAGAAAAAAAAAAAAAAACCAAAAAAAAAAAACCTACAATGAGAAAAGGGCTTTCCAAGTTAAGGGATAACTTGACAGAGCCAAAAAAGGTTACAGAAGTTAAAAGATTTCTAGCCAGGCAAAGAATGAGAGGATCATGCTAAGAATATCTGTAATAGGAGGAATTCAAGATTCTTTTTTTTACTAAGTTTGACACCTATCTAGCTATACTTGCAATTGTGGTCACCATAACTGGAAGGGCTGCCTTGGTTCATCTTTTGATTTGTGTTTGGGTTTTTCTGGTTTTAATGCATATAATGTAATATAAAACTGCATCTAAAATCCAAGCAACACCTGTAAGTAAGGAGCGTCCTTCAGATGCACAGAACAAATCCCAGGGGTGGCTCAGGTGGCTCCCAGGTGTCAGCTGTGTGCAAGCTCTGGGCCAGAACAAAGGCAAAGAGTTGGACTCAGTTCAGTAGAAGGGTTACAATAACCTGAATGATGTTACATTTCCCAGCACCTCTGAGGGGACACACAAATTATCACCACTAATGGTTCATGAATACTTTTTCCTCACACTGATTTGTTCATGTTTCTCATCTTGAGTTGCTGTAGTAATACAGCTGAAAATTTTCTTTACTAAAAGAAATATTTCAGTGAGAGTGGATTTCCTGTCCTAAAACCAGCAAGAATTTATGACCCATACTCATCTTTGGCTTTGCTATCTCATAATTTTCTGCAGTGTATCAGTGACAGGTTTGAATTTTATTCTGTAATAGATAAAATCTTGAAAGGAGCTGTTGTTCAGTGCTGGAAGAATGAGTGTCAAGATCAGGAATGGGGAATCCACATATTTTACCTATTTTCCCCACAGATCTGATCACAACTGTATAGATGCAAACCAGGAGTTCTTTGTTATCTGGAATTCAGGGAGATACATGACAACCACTAACAGACTGGTGTTGCTTCCTAGACAGTAGAAAAGCAAGCACTGAATATGAAAATAAAGAGTGAAGGGAAGAGAGAGCACGTGAGGATGTGAAAACAGCAAGTGTCCTGTGCTGCCCTGGACCTGAAGGGCAGCCACAAAGGAAGAAAGGCTTCAGGAGTGACCCCTGCACACTGCCATTTCCTGCACTCCTCTGCTGGGCCCTAAAGTGACCCAGCCTCGTGAGGAGGCTGCAGGTGTGCTCATGTGCCACTGCAGTGCCTTAGGCAGGCTGCTCAGTTACTCTGCTCCTGCTGGCTCTTCTGGGGGGAGGACAAGCCATCTGATCTAAAAATCAAACAGCAATGAAGCACACCTTCAACTCTAACACTTGGCATTTCACGGTGATAAATAACTCATAGGAGTTACTTAAAATAACTATAAGCGTAAATAAAAATTAAATGTAAAACCAAAAATCATCTTCAAGCTGCAGATTTGCAGGGGCCAAAACAGCCAGTATTAGGGGTAGTGTGAAAAACGAGGTTCACTTATAAATTTTAAGTAATAGGTTTAATAAAAAATTAAAATAATAAGATAATTAGGAAACAAAAAAAACCAAACCCAATTGCAAGCTACGGCTGGCCGGGTGACTTGGCATTTAGCCAACTCCACGATGTGCTAGTTCAGAAGCCCTCTTCAAATACTCTTTTTGGCACTTTTCCACAAACTAGTTTCCATATTCCAAGAACTGTTTAGCATGGCTCCTCCTTGGGGTCCCCCTCTGTCTTAGCAGGGGTGCCCCTTGGCTGTATCTTCTTTATCGCTTCCATCTTGGGCCTTGGTCCATGCTTTTCACAGACAGTTGGCGTTGATAGCTGGCATGTCAGCAGCAGGGTCCTCACCACATGTTTGCTGGATGTTATCCCGGCCAAACAGACAGTTCTACTAGTACCACTATGTTTAATTTTCACTAATAACAGAAGTAAAAACTTATATCCTTATAAAAAGTTACTAATCATATAACATACACTTTAATATTTGCGAAAAGCCAACTTTATAATACACACTTATAACAGTAGGGAGCAGAGAGGGAAGGTACAGCAAAAGCATGGCTTCTGTAGCTCTGCAGAGGGTGGAGCCAGACGAGTCTGTCCTTACAAAGCTGAGACCAAGCAGTGCCCAGAGCAGCAGAGCTCTGTGCCAGTGCCACGATCCTGTGTTCCCACAGCTCACCTAGAGCAGCTGCCATTGCTGCTGGTTGATTTGACCAGGTCAGTCAGGAGAGGATGAGGCTGTGCTGCCTGCATGGCCAGCCTGGCTTTGCCTGGCACAGAGCTCAGGCTCTCCACAGGGGCTGGCCCTGTGCCATGCTGGATTCAGTATGGGAGGGAAGTCAGCACACAGGCACCTTTCAGTGTCCCCCTTCTGCCAGTGAGCGCTGCACAAGCAGCTAGGGGGAGCATGGCCAGGGCAGGTGACCCAAGCTGGCCAAAGGCTGTTCCATGACAGTTCCATGGAGAATGCCATGCTCAGTATGGGGGCCTCACCTGGAAGGGGCCAACCGCTGGGCATCAATGAGCACATGCTGAGGAATTGTGCTGGGCATCACTTCTTTCTCTCTGTTCTCAGTCCTCTCTCCCCTCTCTTTCAGCATTAATATTAGTACTGCTACTACTACTATATTTTAAATTACTAAACTTTTTTATAAAAACTCATGAGGTTTCCTTTTTTTTTTCCAGTTCCAGGAGTAGGTGACCCAGCAGCTGCACTGTACCCAGTTGCCACCTGGGGTTAAACCAGGACAACAACTTTTTATACAACTATTTATATACTAACATATACCTTAATAAGTTAATAATATATATATATTAAAGCAGTCATGAATATATATTTTTTAAATGTGTGTTCCCACATACTGTACGTCAAAAATGTTGCATTCATAGCTTAAGGGAGCTCACAAGTGTTCACACACCTGTAAAGATGCATGTGCAGATCAATGTGTGTACCTAGACATATGTGATGTATGTGCACACCCATTTCAGGGAGTACATGAATAGACCACTGATACAAATGAAGAAGAGGATCCACAGGGAGGTTCAGATAGTATCTGTGTATCCAGTGCCTCGGAAGTGCTCTAAGAGTGTCACAGACACTCCTGCAGGAGACCCTGGGAAGTGGCAGGGGTGTGTGTGGCTCCTGCAGAGCCCCATGGAAACTCACCTGGTCAGCGATGAGCCGTGCCAGGACGTCCATGCGCGAGCCCGACTCTGAGATCATCTTGGCAGCGTTGATGACATCGGATGTGTGCTTCAGTGGGCCCTTCCCCCTTCAGAGGAAACAGGCACCCAGAACAAATCACAGCCATGCAAATAGGTGCAGAACAACTCCATTAAACAAAGCAACTAATCCATACACAAGTGACAGTAATTAAATCCCCCTCCCTCCCTAACTGTTTACATGTCCCACAAATTTGCATTGTTTGACATCAATGGGATGCAGAACTACTAGAAAGGTATCACAGTTTGAAACTACAGCCTATGCGAAATCTTGATTTTTAAGAAATTTCTTGGGCAGTTTGCTATTCCCAGGGTTGTATGAAGTTCCTTTCCCTTCCATGAGTTTTCTAGTAGTATGTTCCAAGAAAGTTAAGCTCAGTGTATTCTGAGAGTCATCATGGATATCTGGTCAGAAAAATAGTGGGGTTGGTTTGGTTGTGTTTTTTTAAATTTAATTGGTGCACCCAAGCACAAAAAACCCCAGGCCTGCAAATCAGCTTACATATGCCACTCAGAACACAGATGTGCCCATATCAGAAAAATACTCCCTAAACAATTACAGAATTTCTTCAGAATTTCAGCCAAATTGTGAACAGTCTGCCAAAATGTTACACTCTTTTTCTGCATGCCCCCACCCAAGCCCAAAAAGCTGCTTTAATTACAGGAAGATTTTTTTAAGAAATAAAATGTGAATACTTAAGGCAGGAAGTATGACCACCCTTCTCTTCACATGGGCTTGAGTCTCAGCCTCTTTAATGCTGAAACACTTCACCTAAACTAAAATCAACACTTAATTATACTTCATGCATGTAGTGAGCAATGCTGCTGAACTCTGCTTTGCCTTCCAACATCTTTGACAGGAATACTTCTAGTTTACTATGTATTTAATTTCTGAAGGCCCCAAATCAATTTACAAGTTCTGCACTGGACAAAGGAAATAGACAACATGAAAAAAATTAATGTAATTCTTTGTTCAAATGAGAAGACCATTTTCCTCAGTATAGTTTCACGTGTAAAGAGCATTCCAGTAAAAAAACTCATTTAACCTAAATATATGATAGTACGGACGTACACAAACACTGCAGTCAGTGGTAACAACAGAACATGGCAGATAACTTTTAGCGTCTTCTTGACTGATCATCTTGCCCAGCAAAGACCTCCTAGTCCCTGGAGGGAAGCATACTTTACTTATTACAGTTCTTCATTCTTAACTTTGAAGCCCACAGAAGCCCATATCTGGAACAATCCAGAATCTGGTATTTTGCACATCATTGTTCTACAGAAAGGCGCCTTCTTGTTATGGCAAACCTACTTGGCAGATTGATCAGTTTATGAAGGAATTACAGTGTATGTAGGAAATGAATTTGTAGATGCAATCCCCTGTATCTAGGATACAGTACTTGAACCCTCACCCATATCCTTCACTTGCCTTTCCTGGTCTTTTCCCTTTGAATCCTTATTTGTACAACCCAATCCTTACGTGTGCCTACTGACTCTTCCCTCCATTCCGGGCCCCTGGCTCATGGTTATTTAAACTGCAGCAGTTCCAAAGGCCAGAGCTTTGTCAGGCATCCACAGCACTGCTCCACAAACTACAGCCAGGACCCTCCTGGCAGAGGCCAACCCAGGATTAAAACAGTCAGCAAAGGAGACATGGCATGAACAGTTTAAGCCACTTCTGCTTAGGTAATTCTTCTATCTGCAGCAGCTCTGCTGACATTTGAAGCTGGCTGAGTATTTTGAGGGTGAAGTTCTCCAATTAAACCACCATTTTCTTGTGCTCTCAGAGATATAATGAGAATGAAACAATTCCACCCAAAAAAATTACTTCAGACAAATGAAAATGAAGTATTACTTTTCACCACAAACATGGCCACCCTCAGAGCCACTAGAGGAACACTCAGCAATGATTGTTCTGGAGACTTCTGCCCCACGTGGCTCCAACTGCACCAATGGCTCAAGTTCTTCACTACAGCCCCTAAGAAATGTGGGGTGCGATGCCTGGGAGTCAGCCACAGCTCAGTCTTGAAACAAATATTAAACATTTAGGAATGCCTTAGCCTTGTGTTGAAAAGTGCTGAAACCCCAGCACATTAAGGTACAGGGATGAAGAAAGCTCCTTTGCTACACATCCAAGAACTATCTGTGCTACTTTTGTTACCTTCATGTAAAGTCCAGAGCCTCTGACGTAAAGCAGAGGCTTAGCTGCCTTAGGGTATGGCATAATAAGCTGTTAGTCCCAGTTTATGATGTTGGGAAATTCTGAGTACTTTGAAAAGAATACTTGGGAAAGTAAACCAGATCTTCTGAATCACTGGCCAAATGGAAGAAACAGAAAAAAACAAACAACACCC